>CM054950.1:4491611-4521611 GCA_029168755.2 Tillandsia fasciculata
TTAACCTCAGTACCGGTACTCGACAAATACTACCGGTACTAAAAGTTCTGAACAGCTATGGATAAGATATTGATACATTCATATATACAAGAAGGTACATTTATACATTTATACATTCATAGGCGCCTTTCCATTATTGAAATGTACGAAAATGTAGCACAGTGGAAACTTATTTAGTACAATGATCAAATAACGTAAGTCAATAAATAAAAAGTTACAATGCACCGTAAATAAACATAAGTATCACTCATCCTCGTGGGCAGCATCATCGTTGGGTTCATGCTGTTTAAATAGTTGTTCATCTGTTCAGCTTGGATCAATAGCGGTTCATAAAAGTTCTGAACAGCTATAGATAAGATATTCATGCATTCATATATACAAGAAGGTACATTTATACATCTATACATTCATACATTTATAGAACAGCTCAAAAGTACTCCACACCCGTAAAGGGGAACACAAAATACATCGTAGCTTCGTACATCTTAGCACAATATACAAGTTACAATTACGAAACCACATTCTCAAGGGTCCTATATCAATATTCCAACATTGATTTGGTACAGAATCTCGCAGTTAGTTCAAGGTAGATGGCATCGAGATCTATTACCTTACCCTCTTTTGATCATGCGCCTTTTGGAAGATCACCGCTCGTCCGGTCACCAAGGGAATCTTACATTGTAATCTTCGATCGAGACTTGCAAGCAATGAAGAAAAGAGTCGAAGAAGGATTCAAGAAGGTCGAGGAAGGATTTAAAAAATTTTTTGATTTACTTGGGTGCCGACATGATGATACGATTTCAGGTGATGCCGGACGAAGTTCTTCCCATCAACCCCACGATGATGCTGCCCACGAGGATGAGTGGTACTTATGTTGAATTACAGTGCATGTAGACTTTTGATTTATTGACTTTCGTTTTTTTATCATTGTACCAAATATTTTTGTACTGTGCTATATGTTGGTACATTACAAAAATATTTGGTACAATGATAAATAAACGAAAGTCAATAAATCAAAAGTCTACATGCACAGTAATTCAACATAAGTATCACTCATCCTCGTGGGCAGCATCATCGTGGGGTTGATGGGAAGAACTTGGTCCGGCATCACCTCGAATCGTATCATCATGTCGGCACCCAAGGAAATCAAAAAATTTTTTAAATCCTTCCTCGACCTTCTTGAATCCTTCTTCGACAGTTTTCTTCAACGCTTGCAAGTCTCGATCCAACGACTCTAATGTAACATGTCCTTGGTGACCAGACGAGCCGTGATGTTCCGGACGGTGAGGTGCACGGCTCAACGATGCTTCAGTGTAGGCCTTCACGTTCTGAAACGTCCGCAAGGTACTTATTGATTTTGCTAAGGTAACCCCGTCAATAGGACCCAAGCTATATTCATAGTCGTCGCACGTTATGTCTACACCTTGATCTTCCAAAAGGCGCATGATCAGAAGAGGGTATGGTAATAGATCTCGATGCGATGTACCTTGAACTAACTGCGACATTCTGTACCAAATCAATGTTGGAATATTGATGTTCATTCCGACAGCTAGGTCGGTGTGAGCAAGTAAATATAAGAGAAGCAGTCTATCCCATCGAATCCTCTTTGTACCCAATGTGGGCAGAATATTATAGCACACTATTAAGGATAGGATGTGATACTCAGGTCTCAATTCCTTCGATTCAACGTATAGTCTATTTGTTACTGTTCCTGGCTTGCAAAGAGCATTGACAATGGTGTTCCAGTGTGTGGATTGCTGAATGGTTCCAAGTGTATAATGCAGTCCAGTTTTATCCACATTTAATCCAAGGATTTTCCCTATTTCGTCAGGAGACACTACAACTCTGACACCACGAACATATGATTCTACTACCATAAATCCGGATTCTCGATCCTTCCCCATAATGCTACCTCTCATATAAAATTGGCGAATGAGTTCTAGACAGAAACCTTTACGACGGTGTATGCGGCCGACCGTTTCGATAGGCACCCTTTGCAAAAGCTGGGCAAAGTCAGGAACTTCACTAGTCAGCTCGTCAAAGTTCACATATCGCTCTCCGATGCAAGTTCGGCTTGAAAAGTCTTCCACTCGTTTAGGATCTACGTCGGACGTGTCTGCTGCTGGTTTTGAACGCTGATCTCTACGGGCCGCAGCCGTATGAGAAATTGAAGGCATAGGCGCCTTTCCTTTATCATGTGTGGCCGCCACTTCTACATGAGCAGAATGCTCCGAATGGTCAGATGAATCACTACTCTGTGAATCATGTGAACGGTCCCTCTTGGAGGCTGGTTTCCCTCCACGAGCACGGCCACGACCACGGGCACGCCCTCGACCACCACGTTGCCCATCACCGGCCATTACGTATAGGAGCTGAGAGTACAGAAAGATTTACCAACCATATTGTATGCAGTCTTTGAAACTATTCGGAAAAATCATATAAGTTCTGAACAGCTATAGATAAGTTCTGAACATGAATATATACAATATGGAACATTCATAGAATTATAGACATTATGGTATGAAGATACAATATGAACAATTGCAAGTAGAATTCATACACTTGAACATTTGAAATTAGACTTGAACACTTGAACAAGATGGAACACTAACTACAATATTGCAAACAAGTGATTCCTTTTACCCATGATACATATACATTACATATACATTACAGATATCATGTTAAAACCCTGAATAATTAACAAAAGTGCACTTAACTAAATTAGTATAACACACAAAAGGCATTAGGGGTGTAGGGTTTTTACCTTGAGATATGAAGGGTGAAACTTAGCCCAAAAATAAAGGTAGTAGTAGACCAAAGCGTAGACCTAAGGGAGATTTATGGTAGATGTATTGTTAGACAGTGAAAGAGGTAGTATCGAGCAAGACTAGTAGATGAAACAACAGAGGACACCGGAAAGTTAAACCGAATCCGCAGATCGCGTACCGGAATACGCCCTAGCCCTTCCTCCTGATAAGAAATTGGATAAATTTTGCAAACGCCCTCTGCGTACACCTTGCCTTTGGGTTAAGTTCACGTTAAAACTAGGGAGTAGTGGGAAAGGCAGGTACTAGGCGGTTTTCCTTTGGCCGTCTGTGTACCACACGCCGGTTCGGCTCCTTGATGCTAAAATTTGGGGTTGAGGGGATGAAGGCATGGGTGAAAAACTTATTCCTTTCTTTTACGGTTTCCATCCACAATATTGTGTGCGGGTACTCCCCCCACCTCTTTCCCAAATAAAAAAAAAAAATATAAAAATAAATAAAGAAAAGAATAAGCCCTTCCCAAGGCAGAGCTCTGCCTTGGGAAGGGCTTTTTTTCCTTTTTTCTTGTTTTTTCTTCGTAATTTTAAGTTTTTTTGTTTCTTTTGTTTGACTTATAAACTTCGTTGGGTTTTTTTATTTAAATTAATATTTGCAATTTTTGAAAAATATTAAAATTATAAATTTTAAATATTTTAAGTTTTAATTTCCTTAATCGTTTATTTTAATATATAAAAATTAAATATTATTTTTAAAAACATTGTAATTTTAAAATTTATAGAATATTTATGAAATATTTTTAAAAATTTATATAAATTTTTAATTTTATATATTTTACACCTAATTAAATTTATACAATAAGCCCTTCCCAAGGGTTCTGGGTGCATTTGTTGCTAACTGAAGGGACCTAGGGGTTCAGAGTTGAATGTACAAGGGTGTTTTTGCCAAACAATGCAAATATGCATTTGCATTAAGTAAAGTGCCTCTTGGACTATCATGGGCCAGAGCACGAGGGGTCGTGGGTGTAAATCGAAGCATTTGCATTAAGTGGAATGTAAAGTGCCTCTTGCATTAAGTAAATCGAAGCATCCACTACCCTCTGAGTTCCCCATACTTAGCCCGAGTGCTGGTGGCCGAGGAGTCACAACTCCATTTGTTGTGAACTCGGGAGAGAGAGAGAAAAGAGAAGGTTGGGCCAAACTCTTCCACGGTTGGAGTTGGAGTGCTCTGGAGATTCCTCTCTGTCGGTGAAGCAACCTGGGAGCTTGCTGTGGCCGCGCGAAGAAGAAGAAGTGGACACCGGCTTCTTCCATCTTCAACAACTCCGGCCAAGGTGAGGATCTCTAAACCATTGGTTGTCTGAGCCCTAGACCCATAGCAGTGGCTTAATTAGGCCCTTAGGATGCTCCCTGCACAAGCCTGAGCCCCCATGCACGCTGGTTGGGCGGCGGGGCCACAACCGAGCCGGAAACCTAGCCAACCTCCGCCGCGGCTTTTCTCTGCCACCAGTGGACCAGATCGGAAACCAAAATCATGGGCAATGACTGTAGGAGATGAGGATCAACTCCACCAAATTTGGTGGAGTTTGATCAAGTAAACCGTTTGCAAATCGAAACCCTAGCTTTGGTGGATTAATTTTGCACTTCGGCCGAGCTCTCTGCTCCGGCGCCGGCGCGCTTCCCCACCGTCGGCCACATGCTCAGAAGAATTCCTGGGAGTGTGAGGAGTGCTCCAATGCAATTGCAGGGCATCCATGCACACCCGATGCTGTCGCGGCCATGAGTGACCCGAGATGAGACTAAAATGGAGTCGCCGGAGCTCCGGCCTTCTTCGGCCGGAGTAGGTTGGTCCGGAAGCTTTCGGTGGATCATTGGTGAGTTTCCATCCAAGTTGGGAAGCTCCATATAGCCTCTGGTGAAATTCACCATTAGAGGTGGAAAAGCTCGAAATGGTGCTTTGCTCCGCGGCGCCGCCGCCGTGTCCTGTCGCCGGGCACAGGCACAGGAAGACTCACAGAGAGTTTTAGCACCTGTTGGTGCTATTGGTTGGGTCTCATATGCTCTGGGGCTGGTCACGATTTTCAAAGCTAAGGCCTCATTGTGAGGGATCCATCTGTTATCACAGTACACTTGCATGACACTAGTTGTGTGTTTGATACATCAAAACTAAGCCTTATGTCAAAACTACCCCTGAACCTATGCGTTAGCCTTACAATATGCCCACAATGATCAAATTAATGTCATTTTCTTAAAAGTTACAACATAAATTTGATAATCCATTAGATTTTAATAGAGGTTGGAGCTGGAATAATTTTATGTATGCGAACATTGTGAGCGCTAACTATAAAATAGAGTTTGGAGCTCTAAAATATTAAGCATCATTCTTTGTGAGCGATCCCCTCACAGTGAGATCGCTGAGAAATATTTTTGTATGCTGCATAATTATACATGTATAAGGAACACACTATATAGCATTAATTATGTATGCAGACTATTAATAAATTTGGTTAAGGATCGTTCATTGCCGACTATCATTATGTATGCAGACTATGAATAGATTCAGATGTTTGGAGCTCTAAAATATTTTTGTAGGGAACAGTCATATATATGCTATAAGGGACAACCATAGAGGGATTATGCACAGTCATATTTTTTTAAAAAACATTGTAATTTTAAAATTTATACAATATTTATGAAATATTTTAAAAATTTATATAAATATTAAATTTTATATATTTTACACATAATTAAAATTTGTAATTTAAAGAAAGGGCTTTTTTTTTATTATTTTATTATTTTTTTCTGTTCTTTTACAAGGTAATACTTCCTCTGTACGCACAGTGAGGGATCCCTCATTGTGAGGGATCCCTCTGTTATCACAGTAAAATCATGCATGTCACTAGTTGTGTGTTTGATACTAGTGACCCTTAATACACCTACAGTCATATATATGCTATAAGGGACAACCATAGAGGGATTATGCACAGTCATATATATAAAAGGGAACAGTGAGGGACCCTCTGTTGGCACAGTGAGGGATCCCTCATTGTGAGGAATCCATCTGTTATCACAGTACACTTGAATGACACTAGTTGTGTGTTTGATACTAGTGACCCTTAATACACCTACAAGATGGAACACTTGTTCAATTTTGGAATGACTCGTTAGACATTCTAGTCACTATTGAAATGTAAATCGGTCCATCTTGTATATATGAATGGTCATAACTTTACTATAGCTATTCAAAACTTGTATATGTGTGCCATTCGAAGCAGAACCTTTATACTGCATTATGTTCTTCATAGGAGAATGGCATTCTCTTTGCTACTGGTACTTGTGGTTTTGATGGCCAGTGGGAGTGGAAGTAGACGTGGAAGTGGGAAGAAGAAATCTTCAAAAAGATCAAGGAATGATGTTTCAACAAGCTCTGAATCTGAACATTCATCAGAAAATGAGGCAGAATCGGTAATAGGGAAAGGAAAGGCACCGATGCCTTCAAGGAAACAGAAAGATAGAGAATATTATCCACAAAGATATAGCGGTGGACCTGTAATTCGCGAGGGCTCTCAATCAGGTCGCCGAGCAAGTTATGGAGAAGGTGAACCACAAATTACTGCACAACGGCGTCGATTATTTCAAAATAGAACATGTATTGGCGAGCGACATATAAACTTCAATGAATTATGCCGACAAGTTCCGGATTTTGAAAGGTTAGTAGAACGAATTCCTTTGGGGGCTCTAGGTAGAGTTCCAGCAAATCAGGGTTTCTGTTCGGAGTTAATCAGGGAGTTCTACATGAGGGCAGTTATAACTGAAGAGGATCATGACACCGGGATAATCAAATTCGAAACCTCAGTTCGAGGGGTCAAGTTTGATATAACTCCTGAGGTAATAGGTGCGAATCTTGGTTTGCCTGTTGATACATCTGGTGTGCATTTTACTCGGGGTGATTTTGAAGTGACACTCATTGGGATGTCGTTGTCAATGCTATTTGCAAGTCGGGTACACAGACCAACAGGGAATATGTGGTATCAAAGGAAAAGCCGGAATACCACATTCTATATTTGATTCTGTGCTACAACCTGTTGCCTACGGTGGGGACTAAAAGGGTACGATGGCAACGTATACTTCTTCTTTATTTTCTTGGTCACCCAGAGAGTGCAGCGGGAGTGTGTGTCAATATTCCTTATATTATGTGGGAAAACATGGCACATGTAATTGAGGCAACAGATAGCCGTGAACTTCTTCCTTACCCGATCTTCATCACTACCCTGTTGGAAGATCACGGAGTTGATGTCACATGTGACAAATATGACTATGGCTTGGGCGCTATTGATAGAATAACTTTGGCCAAGTCAATTGGAACTCTTAGGACCTTTGGGCAAGTGAAAGATCGTGCAAGTGATGCGACTACAAGAGCACCGCCTCGTCATGTGCAACATCAAGCCGCTACTGGATCAGATGCGGGAGTGTCTGTACAATCATTAGAACGGGAAGTACAAGGAGTTAAGGAAATTATGGAACAAGGGTTCAAGAAGATTGAGGATGGATTAAAGAAGCTGTTTGATATCCTCGGCTGCAAGCAAGTTGATGTAGTTCCGGGAGCGACTGGAACAAGTACTGCACATGGACATACATCACATGATGATGATGCTGAGGACAGACATGACGATGTGTGACCCGGTACGCCACCATGTTCTTCCTTTTATATATAATTTTTGTTTTCCCATCCATTTGTAAGTAGTAATTTGTTTTAAACATGTCACTTCTCAATGTTTTATGAGTGTTGGCATGTATTGCAGCTATTGGAAGCTATGAACACTATGAAATGCCAAGAGGAATACTCATTGGAAGCATTAGAAGCACTTGGAGCTTCGAAAAGCTGACTGCAGTGTGTTTCCGGGATTTGAATTGGAGTTGTAATTATGGATAAAATATTTTTGTATGCATTATGTTATGTAATTGACTCAGTGTGTTATCCAACATTTAAAATTAATTGTTCTGGAATATTTTATCTTGTGCTGTAACAGCTAAACTTATATGTAAAGTATATTTCTATTTGTGAAATTCCAGAATTTCAAAGTTGATGCTGTTTTTAATTCTATTGAAATTTAGCACTAAATACCGGATCTCAATTATTAGTACCAGTACACAACAAATAAGTACCGGTTCTAATTTATGAGTACCGGTACCGGTTTGGAGCTCTAAAATATTATTGTAGGGATCAGTCCTATATATGCTATAAGGAACAACCATAGAGGGATTATGCACTTTCATATATATAAAAGGGAACAATGAGGGATCCTCTGTTGGCACAGTGAGGGATCCCTCATTGTGAGGGATCCTCTGTTGGCACATTGAGGGATCCCTCATTGTGAGGGATCCATCTGGTATCACAGTACATTTGCATGACACAAGTTGTGTGCTTGATACATCAAAACTAAGTTTTTTTTTTTTTTTTTTTTTTTTTTTTTTTTTTTTTTTTTTTTTTTTTTTTTTTTTTTTGTTTAGCCGTGGGCTTCAAGATCTGTTCGATTCTCTTGGTGATGTAACTGTTGAGCCGGGCTTTGATCGTCAAGGAAAGAACGATTATGAAGAGGAAAATGTATATTGTTAAATAAAATCTGTAATTGAACTCTGAATGTATATTGTTATACTTGCCTAGCCGTGCATGTATAGGGGAGTCTCTGTCCGCTTGGATAGAGAATCCTCTATGGATGTGGCGGTCTGTTACGCCTGGTTTTGCGAACTCTGATTTCAAAGAAACAAAAAAAAAAAAAAAAAAAAAAAAAATTCCGAGCGGTTTTGTTAAACTCGGGGCGTGACAGAAGTTGACTCCCAGACATGCACGCCTTCAATCATGACATATTCTTCACTGATTGGGGTGGAAGTTCAGGTTCAGGTCTATTCACATGAGAAAAGTGACAAGCAAGTCGAGGAAGGACCAATCTGTTCACAAGAGGATGTGGGCTGATGAAAAGAATGAGATTTCCATAGGAAGGTTGCCTGTAATGGTGAGGTCAAATCTTTGTTGGTTGAACACGGTTTCGCGTGGAGGCCAATTGCAAGGGGGAAGTGCTTGGAGGCATGCGACCATCTCATTTGGAAAGATAGTCTGGAAAGCCTGTGTTTTGGGTCGGGAAGAACGAACCTGTTCCCCGAACCAAAACACAGGCTTTCCAGACTAACTTTTCCAAATGAGATGGTCGCATGCCTCCAAGCACTTCCCCCTTGCAATTGGCCTCCACGCGAAACAGTGTTCAACCAACAAAAATTTGACCTCACCATTACAGGTAACCTTCCTATGGAAATCTCCTTCTTTTCATCAGCCCACATCCTCTTGTGAACAGATTGGTCCTTCCTCGACTTGCTTGTCACTTTTCTCATGTGAATAGACCTGAACCTGAACTTCTAATCCCATCAGTGAAGAATATGTCATGATTGAAAGCGTGCATGTCTGGGAGTCAACTTCTGTCACGCCCCGAGTTTAAAAAATCGGTCTAAAATTTTTTTTTTTTTTAAATTTTTTGAATTCAGAGTTCGCAAAACCAGGCGTAACAGACCGGCACATGCATAGAGGATTCTCTATCCAAGCAGACAGAGACTCCCCTATACATGCACGGCTAGGCAAGTATAACAATATACATTCACAGTTCAAGTACAGAGTTTATTTAATAACTGAAATGAAAACTATTCCATTTAAACTTACAAGTCCTCAACAACTAGGTACTGAAAATAAACCTATCATAATACAAACCCAAAATGTCAGATCCTCAGGGGAACAGTTCTATCGCGATAGTCTCACTGGAGCGTCCCGACATCCCACTTCCTGATGGACCTGAAAAATGGTCACCCAGGGGGTGTGAGATACACTATAAAATGTATCCCAGTGGGCACGACGAGCCACGAAATAGCTAATCGTACCTACTGGATACAATAATCTGCGGATAGTAATAGATCAGATGGAAAAGGCTAGAATAACTGTAAACTACAGGAAAAAGTGCATGTAGAGGCGGTTGCGTAGAGGCGGTTGTTGCAACTGCCTCTATGTTTTACCATAGAGACGTCTTAGAGGCGGTTTGGCACAACCGCCTTAATTTAAATGTTAAAAAAAAAATTTCCAAAATTTTTTTCTTTCCCTCCTCTTTTCTTTTCTCCCAAAAGAATCCTTAAGTTTCCCCCCAAAACCATCTCCTCCCACCCACCCACTCTCCCTACTCTCTCTCTCTCTCTCTCTCTCTCTCTCTCTCTCTCTCTCTCTCTCTCTCTCCCATCCACTCGCCGGAGAATACGCCACCGGCGAACCCACGCCGCCAAACGGGAGGCGGCGATCTCCTCCTCCCCACCCCAGGGGACGCGATCGAGCTCCGTCGGATCGTTGATGCAGGCGGAACCCCGGCGGGATCTCGCCGGAACCCTAGTCGCGAGATGAACAGTAGCAGCGCCGAGGACGCCGCCGCCGTTGGAGTGGAAGTTCTCGCAGGTATTTGGAGAGAGGGCGGCGGGAGAGGAGGTGCAGGAAGGTAACGATCGGAACCCCCGATCATGATCCTTTTTGTTTAGGGGGATTTTTTATTGAGTTTTTGAAATGGTTCTTAGGGTTTTGCTTGGAATTTAGAATGGTTCAGTCAGGAAAATGGAGATCAAGTTGTTCGGGTATCAAAGTGTAACTGCACTTGTAGAAATTGGAAACTAGTAGGATCGTTTTGATGTGTTCTCTCAGGTGATAATGATAGATTTATTCTGCAAACAGAATTGTCGATTGTTATGTTAGCTGCATATTTGTGTGTTCTCTCACATTTTGTGTGATTTTTCTGCTGGATATCTCTACATTTCATTTTATTTTATTTTATTTTGTGGAATTGGAAGACCCTATAGTTAAGTGTCTTGACTGCTAAATAATTATCATTTTCTTTTTAAATACAATTATACCTTGTAAGAATCTCCTTCTAGAAATATTTGGGGTGATTGTTCAGATTTAATGGTTTAGGTTTTAGGATCTTGGTTAAAAGCTTTATGATTTAGTATGAACTGTGTTTGTAAGTGCATAATGATTGTTAAGATGAAAATTTGTTTCAACAATCAACTGTCATGGGGGGATATGTTTGCCAATCGAAAAAATCTAGGGGGATATGTATGATAAAATTAAATTAGTAGGAATATTATCGCAAGTGTCAAAATTTACAGGAATATAATTGCATATGCCCTGATGGTTTTTTAGATTAGATTCCCCTTTGTTCAGTGTCGGTTGTCTCATGAAGTTACTAATATTTGTTGGATTGTAGGTATCAAGCCAAGAGACAAACCTTGTTGCTAGATGTAGAAGGATATACACCCATGCTCATGATTATCACATTAATTCAATTACAAATAACAGGTTTCTTTCTATCTTTTCTAGTTATTCTTTAGTGTATTTGTTGTGCTTTTCTTAGTTGTGGTATAGATTCTTGCCACTTAAACGGTTTCATTAGTTTATGTGTTAGCTTTGCTTAGTTTAGGTATATAAGATTTCTATTGCAAAAGCTAACTGCATGCACATTTGCCACTCATGTTTTCAGTTTTTTTCTTTCTTTTTATTCCTTTCTTTTGCAGTGATAGTGAGACATTTATATCAGCAGATGATTTGCGAATAAATCTTTGGAATTTGGAAATCAGCAGTCAGAGCTTCAACATTGTTGATGTGAAACCTGCAAATATGGAGGATCTAGCTGGTAACTATTCTCACCCTTATATTGCTATAAATGTTCAATGCTAGACACCATCTTTACAATTGTTAGTTCCTCGTAAAAACTGTAATTGGCATAAACATCAAATTTTAATTCTCCAGAAACCTGAAGTTTGCCTATCGTTTCTAATTAGCGAATTAGCAAATGCTTATGCATAAAACTTGTAATTAATTAGTACTTCTGTTTTCTGCAATTCTCTGAAGTACTCTTTTTTTTGTTGGAAAAATTATGCCAGACTTCTTGAAAATTAGTTCAACACCAGATTTGTTTGCCAACTTCCAATTAGGCCTTCTTGGTCAACCCTTTCTTTTTGGGCCGTTTTAAAGACTTAGCCTTCTCGCTCTCCACCCTTTCCTTCAAGTTGTTTTAATGTAGTAGATATTCTTCACTCTTATTATCTCGTGCAAGATTTCCTATCTTTCTTCTCTTTTACTGCTTTCTATCTGCATTTTGGTTTGACAGCTTTTTCTTTTGCAACCGATTCTTCTTTCTTTTTTGTTGTGTGAGAAACTTTTTTTTCTTCTTCTTTTTTTGTTAGATCATCAACACTTCAAGTTTATTATCAGTATTACCTTTGTTTTAAGTGGTGACATATTGTTTTAAGCTCCATGTATTAAGTACACTTAAGTGATGTGGGAAAGCTTAAACCTCAATGAGGTTATTGATTTTTGGAATAATTACTTTCATGTCCTCGCAAAATAGTTTGTATGTGCATTTGTCCCTGAAAACACCTGTTTACTGCATATGTCCCTCCCAATTCTTAAAAAATTGAAAATGGATGTACACTCCTTATGAGTTGACTACTAAATATTTATCGTTTTCTTTTTAGTAGTATACTTAAATATTTTTGTATTTTCATATCATTGACATATATATTTTACATTGTTGGATAGGGTAAAGGGTGGCAATATCAATCCGATTGATGCATTTTGTCCCAATCATCATCAATCATCAAATGCAAGTCATGAACCTACAAGTGAAGAAAACCGTCGAACAATTTAAATTTTTGTAATGTAGAAAACTCGAATGTTGACTACTCTTAAAACTATTTACACTTTTTGTTATTTAGTATCTTGCTATATGCTATTGGATATATATTGAATGGGATTGTGTTTTGGATCTTTTGATCGAAAATTGGAATGTTAATTTATTGTTAAGACTTGTGTTAATGTTTATATTGTTGATGATATATCTTTTCTGTTGTTGTTGAGACTTGTGTTAATTATGTTTTTATGTTGTTTGATGAGAAATGTAATTTTTTTTCTTATATATATTAATAATATCATATTTTATTCTGAGTTGGCTGGTAGAGGCGGTTGAAACCGCCTCTACATATTGTCTTTCCATATTAATATGTAGAGGCGGTTTCAACCGCCTCTACAGATTAATATTTGTAGAGGCGGTTTAAACCGCCTCTATATGTTAAAATTTATTAACTGATTATAAATAAAAAATAAATAAATAAATAAGTAGGGGCGGGCATAACCGCCTCTACATAACGCCTCTACACTTCCCCGGCGGTCGCTAAAACCGCCTCTACGTTGTAGAGGCGGCGTCTACGCCGGCGGTTCTGAGGCGGTTGTGGGAACCGCCTCTACGATTTGTAGAGGCGGTTTAAACCGCCTCTACATTGTCTGAAAACCGCCTCTACATGCGCTTTTTCTTGTATTATAATAGATCATAATCATGCTGGTATAATCATAACAAAGTGGTACTAGCAGGTATAATCATGCTGGAAAATGTATGACTGTAATCATAACAATCAACAATAGAGTGTATGTAACTGAGTATACTAGTAGAAGCAGAATCAACTGAATCTCAACTCATATAAAGCAGAAGCAGCAACTATATGACATGGATCAGAAATAATCAGAGAGTTCTGATAATCAGATATAACAAATATCCAGGAATAAAGTCATAATATCTCGAAGCAACTAAAGACCAATCATACAGGACTAAACACATGTTGTTTTACGACAATCATTTTGAAAACAGGTACTAAGTTCAAACCTCACAGAGCAATGCCTTTGTCTTATCAAACAAGAATAGACTCAGGCGACCATGCGATGCTTTGTTAAAATATTTGTTGCCTAAAAATCATGTGTTTAGCAGTATAATACTTGATAGAAGGAAAACAGGCTCAAACATCTAATGACCAAAAAGGCAATGGCAATGCAGTGGTCAAGTAAGCAGGATAACGGAAATCCAGCATGAATATAAATATCTGTATATAGCAATCAATCATGGGTCTATCATGCATAACTGAAATGTAAGGGCATGTATCTTTGGATATATATACAGTATAATAAATGATAGACATGTAGCATGATCAGACCATGAATATAAATAATGCTGAATACTGGAATGCAAATATCAGATCAACAGGAAGTGTCCAGATATATGTCTATCAACTAAGGATCAACAGGAAGGGATCACCTCGTGATCAGAAGCAAGGTGGTTGGGTTCAAGGATCACAAAAAGTTCCAACTTCGTATCTTGCCGGAAACCCAAGGAGAATGGTGACGGCCGCGGCGGCGCACGGCAACGGCGGGTGCCGAGGTACCCTTGGCTCGGACGTGGCTACCCCGAGGATCTCTCCGGCTGGAGCTCGAGCCCACCATGGACTCCCTGGTGTGTGTGCAAATTCACCCGAGAGGCTCAAGGCTTGTGTGCTCTCCCTCTCGTGGTTGCTCTGGCGACGGGGAAGGTGGTGGCGCGTCTGGTTTACGTTGGAGAGAGGTGCGAAGCTTCGTTTCCAGAGAGGGGAGATGAAGAGGAGGCTAGCGCGTGGGGTGTGGTTGACGAAGAGTCGCACGCGGTGATGCATGCATAAATGCATGTATGCACAATTTCATAAAACCCCCTCCAATTTCTACTATTTAATGTTGAGTCCTGAACCAGTTTAAACACTTTCAAACTTTAGTCCCTCTCCAACAATGGCATATATTGTAAGTACATAAAATATAAGGGTTTATTTGTGAAAATGCCATTTTTCCTCATATTTTACGCTTTTCGAGGAGTTTCCCTTGTCAAAACGAAAAACGGATTCCGCCATTGCGTCCGACACATCGAAATCTATAAGACAGCAATTTTTGAATTTCTACACGATGTCCAGATAAATTTTCGTTCCATAAAAAACTGTCTAATTTTATAGTTTTCACGCTTCTCGAGATTCCAGGGTCGTTAAACGAGATTTTCGTCTGCGCCATTGCGTCCAGATCGACGAGACCGACGAAAACTACTACCTGGATCACTGAATTTGGACTCCGAACAGTGAATTAATCCACGTTGCAGTCGCCGGAACCCAGAATTTAGGGGTTACTGTTCATCTACAGTGATAACTTAAGTCACACTGTACACAGCCACTGTTTCATTAAATCGCAAAATTCGCTTATTCTTCTTTGATTTCTGGGGTAGCGTTTGGTTCGGGGATTAGTAAGAATTAGTAGTACCAGGTATAAGTATAAAGTTGAGTATAAGGTAGGATAAATGAAAAAAGTGTTTGGTTGGGATATAGGTTAATACCAGGTATAAGAAAAATAGTGTTTGGTTGGGAATGGAGAATAAGAGGGATAAATAGTTGACTTTTGTGTAAAAAGACGAAAATGCCCTTTTACCTTTTTATGTGTGGGTAAAAGTTGGTAAATAAATATTGTTTTATAACATTTTAAATATAATATTTGTAATAAATATAATTTAATTAATTAGATAATATATAAAATTAGTGTTAAATTATTTGATGTAAAAAATTATTAATTTGATATAAAAATAATAATTAATATTTCTTGTAAGATATATAATTTACAAAATTCAATATTTAGTGTTAAATAGTGTTAAAAGTACTGTTAATTATTTTTATTTAATTTTAATTTTGTACTATTTAATATATATTGTACTTATCTATTAATTAAAAAATTAAATTGTATATAAATTCAGTATTAATTATCTAATTAATTAAATTAGATGGGAGAGGGTGAAGAGGAGATTAGAGATGAGGTAGATTGGGAACCGTGCAGGGGTAAATGAGAGGAGAGAGAAGCAAATGGGGGGTGGGGAATCCTTGTTCGGGGGTAATGGGATGAGAATGGGTTTGTACCGGGACAAATGGGTTTGTACCAGAATTGCTTGTTCAATAGTGTTTGGGTACAAAGGGGGGGATATCCCCCCTTGTACCCGAACCAAACATTAGCTGGAAGATCTGACCGTCGGATCGAAAAGTGCTGAATATGAAAATTGCTCGATTCGACGAGACGATCGCAACGGTCAACTCGGATTGCCAAGATCATGTCCGGATTAGAAGTTAGCCTTTTTATCTCGTAATTCGTGCAACTAGCACACAGGTGTTTGACCAAGTAGGTTAATTTAGGTATTTTGAATCCGAACTCAGGCTGAAAATTACCTTTAATTTATTTATTAAAAATAAAATATTTCGGATTACTACAACTTCAGGCATTCCTCTTCATTATCGTTCTTCCCGAAGAGGAGTGTCTGTACAATCATTAGAACGGGAAGTGCAAGGAGTTAAGAAATTTATGGAACAAGGATTCAAGAAGATTGAGGATGGATTAAAGAAGATGTTTGATATCCTCGGCTGCAAGTATGTTCTGGAATATTATTAATTTGTGCTGTAACATCTATACTTATATGTTCTAGATATTTATATTTGTGAAATTCCACAATTTCAAAGTTCTTCAAGTTTATAAATCTTTTGAAATTTACCACTAAGTACCGGTTCTCAATTATGAGTACAGGTACACAACTAATAAGTACCGATACTAATTAATGTGTACCGGTACCGGTATAGTGTGTTGAAGTCTCAAGTAACGCGACTGAGTTAGAAAACCATGTGTACCGGTACATTTCATTACGGACCGGTACAGACGGCCTTAGGCTATGGATGCTCAATGTGTATCGGTACTCAAGATTGCGTACCGGTACGTAATGTACCGGTACTCAATGACGTTCCTCAAAACCCGAATGCATCACTCTTGGATTTCACCATCGGTACCGGTATTCATCAATGAGTACCGGTACTGAGTGAGAACTCCATGTAAACTACTTTCGGGTTTTGAGGAACTTGGTTGTGTACCGGAACCTTCTGAACCGGTACGCAGTGATAAGTACCGGTACTAATTTCGGATTGCAGGTTGCCTGGCTTTCTGGTTTTGAGGAACTCAGTGGAGTACCGGAACTGTCTGTACCGGTACTCAATGAAGTGTACCGGTATGTATTGACCAACACAAGTTTTATGCATCGGGTTTTGAGGAACTCAGATGAGTACCGGAACCATATGTACCGGAACTAAGCAATGAGTACCGGTACTGAAGGTTTATATTTTGGGTTTCAGTTACTTACTCCCCCCACATCTTTCCCAAGGCAGAGCTCTTCCCAAGGAGAGCTCTGCCTTGGGAAGGGCTTTTTTTTTTTTTTTTTTTTGTTGTTATTTTTTTGTTTTTTGTTTCTGTTGTTTGACTTTTAACCTTCGTTGTTTTATTTTGTTTTTAATTAATATTTGAAAATTTTAAAATATAATTTAAATTTAAAATTTTAAATGTTATAAGTTTTTATTTTGTTAATATTATATTTTAATAAATAAAAAAAGATAAATATTATGTTTAAAAACATAGTAATTTTAAAACAAATTGGACCAATATATATATATTTTTTAAAAATTTATATAAATTATAAAATATATATATTTTACACCTACTTAAAAATTGAAAATTAAAGGTGATTTCTTCTCTTGAAACCGCCCAGAGCTCCGCTAGCCACTGCCGATCTCCTCTCCGCTCCGAGCTTCTTATCAATCCCGCACTGTGCTCCGCTCCGAGCACAGTCCCACACGTTGCCGAGCTCCTCTCCCGCACAGAGCCGCAGAGTGCCGATCTCCTCTCACCGTCGCCGTCGCCTTCGCCATCGCCGAGAGGAAGCAAATTGTTGCCGTCGCCGTCTCTATCGCTCTCTACATCTATCACTGTGAGCTCGCTACCTCTCTCTGCTCTCTCTCTCTCTTTCTCTCTCTCACTGTGAGAGATCCCCTCACAGTGAGAGAGATAACTGTGAGATCGGTCACAGTTAAACATGTTTAATCTCTCAAATAATAATAGAGTTCATGTTTAAGCTCTAAAATAATAATAGAGTTCATGTTTAAGGAACAGACTAATTATACATGTTTGTATATTTAGCCTGTTTAAGGAAGAGACAAAAAAAAAATGGTGAGATCGCCCTAAAATATTTTTGTATGCAGACTAATTATACATGTTTAAGGAACAGACTATATAGCATGAATTTTGTATGCACACTATATAGCATGAATATTATATAGCATGAAATAATAATAGAGTTCATGTTTAAGGAACAGACTAATTATACATGTTTGTATATTTACCCTGTTTAAGGAAGAGACAAATTATGTATGCAGACTATACCCTAAATTTGTTTAAGGATCGTTCATTGTGAGCGATCCACTCACGGTGAGATCGCTCTAAAATATTTTTGTATGCAGACTAATTATACATGTTTAAGGAACAGACTATATAGCATTAATTTTGTATGAAAACTATTAATAAATTTGTTTAAGGATCGTTTATTGTGAGCGATCCCCTCACGGTGAGATCGATCTAAAATATTTTTGTATGCAGACTAATTATACATGTTGAAGGAACAGAATTATAGCAAGAATTTTGTATGGAAACTAATAATAAATTTGTTTAAGGATCGTTCATTGTGAGCGATCCCCGCACTGAGAGAGTTAAAGGGACACCATAGAGGGATTCTGCACAGTCATATATTCAAAAGGGAACAGTGAGTGATCCTCTGTACGCACAGTGAGGGATCCCAGGATGTGAGGGATCCCTCTGTTATAACAGAAACTTGCAGGTCACTAGTTGTATGTTTGCTACAAGTGACCATTAATACACCTACAAGATGGAACACTTGTTCAATTTTGGAATGACTCGTTAGACAATCTTGTCACTATTAAAATGTAATTTGGTCATTGTTGAAAGGGCATAGGCATCAAATTAATGTCATTTTCATAAGAGTTAGAACATAAATTTGATAATACATTACACCGAATATGAATATCTGATATTCATATTCGATAAACTCATAGTGCATTATGTTCTTCACAGGAGAATGGCCTTCTCTTTGCTACTGGCACTTGTAGTTTTGATGGCCACTGGGAGTGGAAGTAGTCGTGGAAGTGGGAAGAAGAAATCTTCAAAAAGATCACGGAATGAAGTATCAACAAGCTCGGAATCTGAACAATCTTCAGAAAATGAGGGAGAATCTGTAATAGGGAAGGGAAAGGCACCGATGCCTTCAAGGAAAAAGAAAAATAGAGAATATTCTCCACAAAGAATTTCCGGTGGACCGGTAATTCGAGAGGGGTCTCAAACAGATCGCCGAGCAAATTATGGAGAAGGTGAAACAGAAATTAATTCACAACGGCGTCGATTCTTTCAAAATAGAACATGTATTGGAGAGCGACATATAAACTTCAATGAATTGTGTCGACAAGTTCCAGAATTTGAAAGGCTAGTAGAACGAATTCCTTTGGGGGCTCTAGGTAGAGTTCCAGCAAATCAGGGATTCTGTTCCGAGTTAATCAGGGAGTTTTACATGATGGGAGATAAAATTGTAGAGGATTGTGACACCCAGACATACAAATTCGAAACCTCAGTTCGAGGGGTCAAGTTTGATATAACTCCAGATGTAATAGGTGCGAATCTTGGTTTGCCTGTTGATACATCTGGTGAGTATTTTACTCACGGTGATTTTCAGAGTGACACTCATTGGGATGTTGTCGTTAATGCTATTTGCAAGGCGGGTACACAGACCAACGGGGAATATGTGGTATCAAAGGATTTAAAGCCGGAATACCACATTCTATCTTTGATTCTTTGCTACAACCTGTTGCCTACGGTGGGGACTAAAAGGATAAGATGGCAACGTCTACTTCTTCTTTATTTACTTGGTCACCCAGAGAGTGCAGCTGGACTCTGTGTCAATATTCCTTATCTTATTTGGGAACATATGACGCATGTAGTTGCGGGAACCAATACCCGTGAACTTCTTCCTTTCCCGATCTTCATCACTAGCCTATTGGAAGATCACGGAGTTGATGTCACATGTGACAAATATGACTATGGCTTGGGCGCTATTGATAGAATAACTTTGGCCAAGTCAATTGGAACTCTAAAGACCTTTGGGCAAGCGAAAGGTCGTGCAAGTGATGCGACTACAAGTGCACCGCCTCGTCAGGTGCAACATCAAGCCGCTACTGGATCAGATGAGGGAGTGTCTGTACAATCATTACATCGGGAAGTACAAGCAGTTAAGAAAATAATGGAACAAGGGTTCAAGAAGCTTGAGGATGGATTAAAGAAGATGTTTGATATCCTCGGCTGCAAGCATGATGATGTAGTTCCGGGAGCGACTGGAACTAGTACTTCACATGGACATACATCACATGATGATGATGTTGAGGACATACATGACGATGTGTGACCCGGTACGCCATCTTGTTCTTGCTTTTCATTTCGATTTAGTTTGTTGTTTCTTAACCGATTGGGTTATATTATTAGTCAAAGTAATAGCCCGTGGAGGAAGATCGTTGTTCCATCTGACTAGGCATTTCTTGTGGAGTGAATGGGTTTTAATATCAATATTATTATATAATTCAGTAATATGGCTTCACTTTGAATTTTATTACTAAAGAGTGTTGGCAAAAGAAAATGGTATATGAGTTATACCAACTTATGTGCAATGACATTTTAGAATGTAGATGACCTTCTGATTTTCTTAATAATTCCCGCAAGAAATGTGGAGAAGCTTATGAATTTTGTAATAATTCCCGCATTGGGTTTGTAGTGTTTGCACAGATGCCTAGTTTCCACTCTGAAATATGTCAAATAGTAGTTGCTCACTATGTGGCTTTTGAGGCATCTCCTAAGCAACTTTAGTGTTTTTTAAGTTTTTTTTTTGTTATTTTTTTTCCCTCCATGTGTAAGTACTATTTTGTTTTAAACATGTCACTTCGTAATAATCATTTATGACTATTAGCAGGTATTGGGAGGCTATTGCAAGCTATGACCAATAAGAAATGCCAAGAGGAATACTCATTGGAAGCATTAGAAGCACTTGGAGACTCATAAATGAATATATGTATGACCACATACATGAATATATTCTGCTTTAGTTTGGTAGCTCATTTTGCTGTAGTTGTATTTGTCTTATATCTCTTCTATATTATTATTATTATTATTATTATTATTATTATTATTATTATTATTATTATTATTATTATTATTATTATTATTAATATATTAATTATTATTATTATTATTAATATTTTGGCAGGGTTACATACGTGACGAAGAGTTCGATCCGAAGAAGTGGGTCATTCCTGGATTTCATTATGATTCTAAGGATGGAAACAAAATGTCCGCCTTAAATACCAAAGATGTATATATTCAGCGAAGGAGGTCCATCAAGAGTAGAGAGTTGCTGATTCTGCTGAGGCACTTATAGACGCATACCTTAGTACTGCTGGTGAATTGGCGGCACTCAGTTTCATGAAATCAATAGGAGTAGAAATAGAGTTTCACAAGCAAATGGTGGTTGAAAATCCAGTATTAGTGAATCCTGAGATGCTCATCAATGACGGTACAATTGGAGGTGTTGCTTAATTATATATTGAGCGATCCCTACAATTGTTCCAGATTGATGAGCATCTCAGGATTCACTAATACTGGCTTTTCAACCACCATTTGCTTGTGAAACTCTATTTCCATTCCTATCGATTTCATGAAAATGAGTGCCGCCAATTCACCAGCAGTACTTGGGGTATGCGCCTATAAGTGCCTCAGCAGAATCAGCAACTCTCTTACTCTTGATGGACCTCCTTCGCTGAATATATACATCTTACGAATTTAAGGGGGACATTTTGTTTCCATCCTTAGAATCATAATAAAACCAGGAATGACCCACTTCTTCGAATCGAATTCTTCGTCACGTATGTAACCCTGCCAAAATATTAATAATAATAATAATATATACAAGAGAAAGAAGGCGAACACAACTACATATGACTATGTACAGCAAAATCAGCTGCCTTACAAAAGCAGAATATATTCATGTATGTGGTAAGATATTATTGTACTGTGATAATAAATTTATGTTGAAGTATAATTTGTGTTGTAATTATGAACAGATGACTTTCGTGTACGCAAACGTTTGTTGTATAGAATTGGACATTTGGTGATTGTAAGTTGTATGTTGTCGTAAGGGAACACTTGGGCTAAGATGTATGGTTAATTCACATGTACAAATCTAAGATGTATGATTCTAATTGGTGACATGGAGTTTGGAGATGGCAAGACTCTGCGAGGTCTGGTCTTGATTGGGGAAGAGCCTTCTATATACAACTCTTCTGAATTTAATGCTTTTCATTCTGAGAGAGAAATAAGTAGATCGGCTTATTGTAGTGAAAGCAGTGGGATTGTTGAACCCCATGATCCTAGCAACATGTCTGCAGACTCTTCTCTTGTTGATGCTTCTGTGTTGAAGGAAGGTAGCGGAAATGAGGGATCTGGTGTGCCCTGTAAAGCATGATGGAAGAGGCAGGCTGAGTGTATGTATAGTAAGGCAAAAGAGACAAACACATTTTGGTATGTATTTGTGGCTGCTGCTTTAGTGGGGATTGTAGTTCTAGGGTGACGATGGCAAGGGGAAAAATTGCAGCTTCAGCAACTTAAACTGCAATTTAACATCAACAATGAGGTATTTTTTATCCTATTGAAGATATATTTAGAGTTACATTTGCAAAGATTTTTATCACATCTGCTTGTCTATGAATTTGTTCCAGCATTATTTTCTTATGTTTTGCGTTTCTCATTTTGGTCATGTAATTTATGCGGAGCGTATCAGGTTGAGTAAGCTGTATTGAAAATGAACATGATGAGGTTAGGGTATGTAAAATAGCATTTGTGTCTTTTAGGCTATCGTCACAAATTTCAAAATTGTAGTGCTAGCTTAGGCTAGTTGATTGTTAGCTGATTTTTTGTGAATGAGAGGCAAAGAGAAATTGGTGGAAACATATTTAAAATTATATTGAAATTTATAATAGCATTCAGGAAATTTAGTAACTTCCCAATGATCATACCTTTCACATTGAATTAGGCAATGCCATTTAAGCCGCGTTGCTATGGTACAGAAGACTACTAAATCTGATGTATTGTTGCCATTTGTTGAATTTCTTCTCTCCTTTCTGTTATGACGTAAGTAGGGTGAGAAGCATGGTGGTACAATTTGTGAATGTAGGAGATTATGGCTATTGTTCCAGGATTTTTATTGTTTTTAAATTAACAATTCTGGAGCCTTCCTTGAGGTTTTAATCTAGATATAATCTGGTTATCGCTGTTGCTAACATTCACGCCATGTGACAGTTTGTAAGGTTTGGTATTGTGCTTCAGTCACTTGTCACTAAGAACCTAATGGCTGTTTTATTGGCATGATGACAGAGGAGTTTCATGGCGGTTCCATTCAGCCGGTTCAAGGCTATTTTGGTTGCTGGCAATCAACACAGGCCTTTGATGCAAGGTGATGCTGCATTTGGCCGATAAGGTCTTTACTTCTTATATTGATGATGTTGATGAAAAACTACAAGTGAGTGGGGAGGGGGGGGGGGGGGGGGAGGTGTGGAGGGTTGCGAATGTTGTTTATTACATATGCTTGGTTGGTTATCAAACTGCAACTCTGTTTATTTTTTCCCCATGTTCTTCTATTTTCTGATGCTGTTAATGCTTGGGTATTGTAAATATAATTTTTCAAGTGAATTATTGATGCATGTAAATATGACTAGATTGAATTGTAAATAGATTTAAATGGAACTAATCTGTAAATCATTAGGGTAATAATAATTGTGGCAATATGTGTATAAAAGGGGGTCATAAGCCAAGCTGATTGTGATTGGTATATGGTTAATTCACATGTACAAATCTAAGATGTATGACTGTACTATGGTAACTTGTATGTTGTAAAGGATTGGAATTGTAAATCTGAAAAGATGACTGCACTGTGATTCCGGGATTTGAATTGGAGATGTAATTCTGTATAAAGAAGTTTCATGTAACGCGACTGAGTGAGAAGAACAAGTGTACCGGTACATAAATATTGTGTTGCGGTACAGAGAGTCTAACACTTGGGTTGGTAAACCTTTACCGGTACTTAAAATTCCGTACAGGTACACCTGGTTTCGGTACACATCCAAGTTCCTCAAAACCCGAAAGCATCACACTTGCAATCGTCAAATAGTACCGGTACTTATCATTGCGTACCGGTACAAATGGTTCCGGTACTTACCCAAGTTCCTCAAAACCCGAAAGTAGTATTCATGGATTTCTCCCTCAAGTACCGGTACTCTAGGTTGCGTACCGGTACTGAGGGATAAATCCATGAATAATACTTTCGGGTTTTGAGGAACTTAGAAGTGTACCGGATCAATCTGTACCGGTACGCAATCTTGAGTACCGGTACATAATGAGCAACCGAAGGGTAAGCCTATCTCTTTTTGAGGCACTTGGTTTGTACATTTTTTAGTACCGGAAATAAGGATTATGTACCGGTACTGAATGTTATGTACCGGAACGGAATATTATGTACCGGTACGGAAGATTGTGTACCGGTACTGAAGATTATGTACCGGTACTAATTAGTGAGGACCGGTACTGAATGCCGCATCCGCTTCCAATTCAAGTTCATCAAAACCCAAAAGCTGTACAAATTTCTGGTCCTCAAAACCAGAAACACCACACACTTGGATTCCTCACTAACGGTACAATAGTATTGAGAACCTGAGTAAAATTTGTCTTTACAATTATATAAAAGAATTGTATATAGATTAAAATTTAAAAATTAATAATTTTGAAACAATTATAATTTAATAAAATATTTATATTTAATATAAAATTAATTTAGAAAATGTAAAATATAGGAAAAATTAAAGTAGTTAGGTAATCAGCTAAAAATAATCACATTGCTTTAAGCGAATGACTACAACTCACCATAAAACAAAAACCGATCATAACTAAGATACAATGAATAAATAAAAGGAATCAATACAATATTCATAAAAATTACAACAAATTGATACAATACAATATCAAACTGAAACTGATAAAAACAGGGATACACTGAATTCATACAATATTCATCTGCTCTACATTCATCTGCTCTACAACGAATCAATACAACTCAACATTAAACTAAAATCAAACTGAACAAAAATGGAATACAATGAATCGTATATATGACTCAATACAATATTCATCGGATATACAACATATTAATACAAGTCAACATATAAATTAAACCAAAGTATTTATTGTACATAATTATCTTTACGGAAGACTTGTATGCATCGAACTAGAAGTCACGCAAGAGGGATCTCGTAAGATTTGGCTCACCATGTGCGCCCGGAAATACGGGGGATCTTTTTGATAAACCAAAAGATCGGGAGAGCCGCCTCTTACAATTCTTTCAGCAAATAGGCATGTGTACATGCCACAATCAACCTCAGTCGAACCTTGTTGCTGACAATCAAGCTGACAGATGACATTTGGGTGGCGGATGCGTTGTTCAAGGATAAACTCAAAATAGGCTGCAAACCACCTCGCCTGCATAAGAGAAATAGTGAAGTCTATCTTCTATGCATATATCAATGTAATAAATATAAAAGTAATATACATACCAATACGTTTGCCGCATCCTTTGCCACACGATGACTCCACAAGGAATTCCAACTCTCAAAATGGGATTCCTTCAAATCAATAACAAGCAAATGCCAATGCCAATTACTATTTACAGGAATAATTATAAATCTATTACAGCTAATACTTTCCGGAGTTATTATTTCCAAAAAGTGCCGTACGGAAGCCGATTCATAGGCAACATTCTGGATGAAATCAGCTGTGATGGCCTGGTCCGGCCCTATTCCTGCCATCTTGTTAAGTATGTGCATCTGGACATAAAAGGGAATATAGTTACAACATCAATGTAATAATCAAATCCTTCCAATCTTGGTTTTGCTAAATGCTTATCACGACAACAGGGTTGAATGAATGAAATTACGGTGAATAATGCAACATAAGTAAATAAACAAAAGGTAATAAATATTTAATGACTACTGTTTTTACCAGTTCAAATTCTTTTATGTTTCAGCATTTTAATTGTGCAATATAACAGGAATCAGATTTTAAAGTCACAATATAAGAGATGTAAATTGTGAGATTGAGTACATACTAAATTGTAAAATGTGATGTCATATATATACAAAATAGCTAAATTTCATCTTAAAAAGACACTCTGGGATAATTCCTGGTTTCATTAAGATTATATATATATAAATGTAACTTTATAAAATTAATATAATACTGAAACAAATATGAAACTCACCGAAACTTCAGTTCGACAAAAAAGAGCAGGATGCTAAATTTCTGTACACCCTTCATATTCTTCGTATTAAGAATATGAAAATATACATTTATCACCTATATTAGAAAACAACAAGAAATTATGTTAAAACACACACACACATAAACACACACACACACACACACACACACACACACACACACACACACACACACACACACACACACACACACACACACATATATATATATATATATATATATATATATATATATATATATATATATATATATATATATATATATATTACAAGATTTAACTGTATTTTTGTCGTTTTCACAGCACGAACCTCATCGCGGGTCGGCCCTCCAAATAAGAAGTGTCGGAGGATTTCGCCACTAATAGAAGGCGAATCCGATCCTTTGGTGCTATCTTCCCATATAGCTCCCCTATCAAAAAGAATTAGAAATATTATGCTAAGTAATGCGAAAATGGAAATAGACATATATAACAATTAAAAGAATATATGATATGGTGGACTAACTTAGTTATTGGTTGTGCTATAAAAAAGTTGATTGCAAAATCATCCTCTTTAGGAATCTTATCTCGACCCGGATATTCGCGACGAGACTCAATAACGAATCCGGGTGAGCTATCCAGAGAGGGTTCATCCGGAACATTGATGGATGAAACTCCACCTTCTGGATCATCATACTCTTTTTTTAATGCCTGTTATCATTAAAAAAATTATGCAACTGTCATACTTTATAAATTTGTTAAGCTTCAATACAACAAACATATTACAATAATACCATAAGGACGTCGGCAATGGCCCCGGAAGCAGAATCTGATGCTTCAGTTTCTTTCGACCCCTGCTCTTTAGAATCAAGGCGGCGCTTTCTAGTATAATATGCTTTACGTCCTCTTGTCCCGGCCGTGAAATCGTCAGATAATTCCTTTCGTTTCCTTTCACGGGCTTTAATCCTTTCAATTCTTGACGGGACTTCGATTCTAATATCGGCAGTGGGCACCACTATATTAATCTCACCACCATCAACGGGATGTTCGAAAGTTTCTTTCCCTAATGTGTGCTGCCCACCTTCAGCCTGATCTTCAACATTTTCTTTTTCGACATCGCCTGTCGCGCCCCCTTCTGCTGCAACAGCAGAGCCGCTATCAATTTGATCCTGAAGCTTCTTATTTATATCCTTTAACTTGATATTCTCTGCTTCCAAGATTTTAATCCGCTCTTCAAGGCCATAAAGAGTTTGTTCCAAATTATTAAGTGAATTTCTGATATTGCTACAATCCCCAGCTCTAGAGGTAGTAGCGACAGGAGTAGCCGGTTGAATCTGTATCAATAAAGAAGAACACAAAGACGGTAAGTAGGGAAATTAGTAAAGTAACCACATCATAACATATATAATCCTTAACTTATACAATACCTGGGGCAGCTGCCAAACACGTGCCATACGATTTAATATATACATTTCTTCCGGACGATAGGTAAAGTTGGGTATAACCTGCAATATATATATATATATATATATATATATATATATATATATATATATATATATATATATAACATTACATATTTACATTTAATATTTTAAAGCAGATTTATAAAATTAAAATTCCGTAAAGAATTTATTACCTCTGAAGGAGAATAAGACAACAATTTTTTTCTAAGCTTATCATAGCTCCTAAATGCTACTGAACCTTTCCATTTTCTCATCCGTGGGACAGCTTTATCCCCATCAGAAGTACCCAAACCCTTTATATGCTCATACGCCCAGCTCTACATGCAGAGTCATAATGACTTATCAGTAATGGAATGAACATATAAATATTTTAAAAATAAAATATATTAAAACACTAATTTAGAATTGTACTCACCGTGAACGCTACTGTACACCCATCAATATACCCGGCTTTTATTTCGTCCCCTCTATTCCGACGCTTTACATGACGGGATGCTTTCGAAATAGAACTTACAAGAAAATTATATACAGTATGCCCCCAGGCATAGTCGCCTATTCTATGTATATCATCTATATATCTATACAGAGCCTTCGGCACATTGTAGTGGCTAGTGGGAAAGAGAACCGTCGCAAAAACATATAATACGAAAATGGAGACAAAATCGGTGACGGCGTCCACACCCTGCTGTCCAGCAAGAGTGTATAAGATATGACGAAGTTTTCTTCTATCGGCGTGCTTATACTCGCCATTAAAGTATTTATCAAATATATTAGAATTTATACTCTTTTTTGACCATTCTATCGGCTCCCCCTGCGTCGGTAACCCAACCAAGACAGCTATTTCATCTGGAATCAGGGGAATGAAAGTATCTCCGATTCTAACACCTCTGTTCTCCTCATCCCAAAAACTTAGGAGAGTATCCACTAATACAAGGTCTTGCTTTAGAGGTGGAAGGTCAATATATGAAGCAAATGGCGTTGTTCTCAAGAGTGCCATTTGTTCAGTAGAGATAACTTCCCTTAGTGCTGGGCCAGCAGTGGTATAGTTGGCCTCAGTCTTGGGAGACTCTTGTACATTCATCGTATTGTATAGATGTTTTGGAAAACATCTTCCACAAACCAATTGAGTCTTCGTTGGGCTCTTTCTCCTACCATGACTACTAGTGCTGGCCTCCTTGGCCACTCTGCTCGATGACATAGCTCTGGTAGAAACCATATCTTCAGCTGCATTATAATAACCATATCAGTTTGTATTGATAAAATCATATCTTAGTACATCATGAATTTATGGACTATTCAAAGCAATATGGACTAGTCAAACATCTCTACATTTCTTTAATTGCTGCATTATAAAGTGTAACAGAAGCCTACTACCATGTGAAATTTGTTTTCAATTTTTTTTTTTTAAAAGAATATTGAATCAAACATTATAACAAAAGCATACTATCTTGCATAAAACTTTATTACTGATTCTGGTATATTAAATTCCTTTCTGCTCCATTACATGACAAAGACGATGACCTGAACAACAATGGCATTCTGAATGTTTGGTTCCTTTTAGTTTTGTCATAACTTTCCTGATATAGGTTGCATAATTTGTCTGCTTGTCTATTCTGTGTAATGGTGATGAAACTCTATAAGAAACAAGACTTGGATGCCAGATAGTAACATGTTAATTTTATTGTTCAGATTCTTCAACTGAATGATGGTAAGGCTTTGTCTTGTCGCCTACTTATTGATTCTATGGGAAATTTCTCTCCAATTGTGAAGCAGGTATGTCTTTAAGCATGTTGGATGTGTTATTCTCGGTGGAAATTGTTGCTTTTCTGTGCTTGTATATTTTCAGGCTTTGAGAGATATGGGCAATCTATATATAGAAGTTGATACTTTAGGCTGTATTCTTACTTCTGTAACCTAACATATGCTAATCTAAATGGCGAAACATTGGATGGATTGCACAATCATTATAATAAGCTGGAGGATCAGTTTTGTATGAAACTTAGGTTAAAATTGCAAAATCCATTGTTCAAGGTTTGGTGAGGTATGGAATGAAAATTGGAAGTATGAAATTATCTTCATATCATAAGCTAACCACAATTCAGAATAGTTTTACACTCTTGTGAAACTTCCGAACAATTCTGGAAATTTAGATCAAAAGATGCTACAAAAGTTTTTTTTTTAATGCACAAAATCTGTGTGTTCAATCACTCAATGGGGTTATATATGGGATCACCTGATATAAAGTATTGTCAATCCGGGCGTGATTTTGGAAGTAACCATATATAATTTTCATAAGGGGAACGGTCATGAATTAGTGTAGGAGGGGTGGTATAAATCAATGGATGAAAACAACACTGCTACTAGTTTTTACATGTGTACCAAGGATTTGTGTACCCAGTGTGTACCGGTACACAACCATAGGTACCGGTACAAGGCTTGTGTTCCCCCTTTGTACCGGTACACTTTTCTCTCTACAAAAGAAATGGTCTAATTGGGTGGCAACTTGAATTTGTACAAAACCCATCGATAGCTGTCGATGGAACATCTATAACTGTGCTTAACCCATCTATATGAATTTGGAATGGAGAGC
>CM054950.1:4525735-4588235 GCA_029168755.2 Tillandsia fasciculata
CGAGCACATCAAACCCTCGATTTACTCGCTTAGGCTATAAAAAATCATCATGATGGAGTTTGATCCTTGATTCCTTATCCTTATGTAAATCATGCTCAAGTTGTTACTTTGATAATCCTTAACCTATCTATGTGAGAACAAATGCATGCTTGTATGAACATCTAGATAGGTTACTTTCCTTTTACTACATTATCATGTTGGAATATGACTTAGGAGAAAACTCGTTGTTTCATTCTTCTCCTTCTTATGTGACATATATTGCTCGGGGTTTGAGCATGGGTTTGGAAAAATGTAGTTGAGATCATATATTGAGTCAAGGTGGGATAGCACCGGATTTTCTGACTCGTGGGTTGGTTGGTAACCGCAGATCTTGGGCAGTTGGACTAGTTTGTGATCGTGTATCGAGTCGGGTGGATTTACACTGGATTGTTGACTCGTGGGTGGTTTGGCAACCACGAATTTTGGGTGGTTTGGCCGGTTGTTGATTTTGCATCAGGTTGGAGCCGGAATTTTATTAGTGGATAGAGTCTTCCACATTGAACATAGTTGTGACTAAGTTCTGCTTTATTGAGATATTTGACTGGGTTACTTTCCTTGAGTTGGTCGCTCCTTTCGAGTGCCATTCCAGAGTAGGCGGGACCGGGCTTTATGCAGGTCAGTGATATTGATACTTGTATATGATTCCATGTCGTTGATACACGATTGTGATGGTTATGAAGACGGGACCGAGTTTGTCCGGCTAGGGTTGATTGGGTTATATTTCGGCGGTTATTTTTCACTGATGCATGCATATTCAGTTGTCATTATTCATTGTAGCATTAGAGGCATAGTAGTGGTAGTTTCTCTTTATCAGTAGTTTACTTTCAGTTTTACCACTTCATCTCATTTCTTACCTCTACTAGACTCGGTGGATACGTCGGAGTATTGATGATTTACTTACTGAGGACTACTGTTTTTAGTAGTTCTCACACCCGTGGTTGTTCAGTCTTTTCCAGATTTCTCCGCGGCAGTTGCGGTGCCGGCGAATCAAGGTGAGGGGATCGTAGGCTAAGTAGATCTCTTACCACACTTGGGAGCTAGCGGTGGACCCTGTATTATTTTATCTTTGTTTATAGTTTAGTTGAGCAGACTGATGTATATTTAGGTCTGGCTTGAGCCAGCTAGATGTATTATTTGGATTCTGAGAGGTGACATTTGTATTATTGATATTTGGAGATTCCTTTATGTATACAATTTCAGTCTGTATTGGTTTTAATTTATTTCAGCTTTGCACTTTTTCTCTATTATATACTTCTCTTATATATGAGCAGGTTTTAGCACTTCGTGTACACGAAAAATTTCGTGTGTACGACGGATCTGTAGACGGCCCCGGATTCTGGTTTTCACCTAGGTCATGACAGATTATGATGGTATCGGAGCTTAGGGATAGGTTAGTTGGGACTTAGAAAATCCTAAGCTTTTGACAGACTCTAGGATGATAGGGCGTGAGAGGCGAGATTTATTGCGAAAGTCGGTGATTTGTTTTATTGGCTCTCCATGAGGTCGGAGAGGGATTGACATACCTTCCTTCTGTCGGGCAATTATGTTGGCTGTAGACAACATAAAGCTACAGAAGTGAGAAGATGTCTTTGACTTTCGCTAGATTGGGTCGAGCGTTTCATGTGTTCTAGCTCGGTGTTCTTTCCTCTTTGGTTGAGGATGGCTCCTGGTCGACGTGTTCCTCTGCGCATCGCTCCAGCACCCCTACGGAGATTGGGCAAGAGAGGTTTGCTGTGATGGATGAGTTGCGAGCGCAGTTTACCCGTTTGGATGAGAGGAACCGTGGCAGGATGAACCCTAGAGTGACTGTTAGCTCAGGGGAGTTTTGGAGCCTTTGCACCACCTGTTGTGCCCCCTTTTTCCAGTAGTATCTTCTTCTAGCAGTGGAGCTCAGGGATCAGGCCGACCTTTGATTTTGGCTGAGCAGGAACAGATTAGGGAGCAGTTGGCTCGTTTTGTCGGTTCGAACTTTCTAGTTTCGCGGGGCTGAATGCAGAGCCTTTGAAGGTGAAGGCTTGGATTGCAGTTATGAAGAATCTCATCTTGGACATTTCTGTGGGTTATGGAATCCAAGGATTTAAATAGAAGAAAAAACCACATAAAAGGGAGGGTAAATAGGTGTAAACAATAAAACTAAAAAATCTTTGCATAAAAATAACCAATGCAGAAAATAAAAAATGTACGCAAGATTTTACGTGAAAAACTCCATCACAGGAGTAAAAAACTACGAGATCGATCACACAAAAAAATCCACTAAGATTAAACATGTACAAGATGATATAATGCAACAGTACGACTAAACATTTTTCATACGCTCCAATAGACCTTTTCCGCAGTCCGCAACGCGCCTCGATCACATAATTTGCTTCCAACTTCGAATCCACGAAGTCCAACGTCAAATCCACGACGTCCAATCGAATCCACGGTCTTCACCAATTTGGCACGAGTCGATCACACGAACGCGCCTCGCTCCGAATCCACGAAGTCGATAAACACCTTGAATCACAAGGCCACGCGAATCCACGCGCCGATTCTCCTTTCGGAAATCATTATTTGTTTATTGGTGGTGATGATATTTGAATACTTAGATAATCATAGAAAGATAAAAAAACACCATCTAAGTATTCATCAATTTGATTCTACAAGAAAATAAAGAGTTTAAAAATTCTAAAATCAAATCGATCAATATAGAAAAAGAAACATAAAATAGAATGTGTTTTCCTTTCTTTTCTATATGTGGATTATCTATGGTTCCTTTTTGGAATACCCTAAAAGATGATCTTAGGGTCTATTTATAGGCTAGAAATAGATTTAGAAAAGATAAAAATCAAAAACTATCTTAACTGAATTTTTCCCGCACGACGGTCCGTACTGGAATAAGTCTGATCCGGACTGTCGTCTTCAGACAAAAAAATTTTCAGGAAAAAGGTTCGGGGTACGGACTGGATGGTTCTAATCCGCACTGATTCATGTGATATAACAAAAATATGGTTCGGGGTCCGGACTGGATAGGGGTTGATCCGGACTGGTATTTCGTATGAACCAAACCATGTTCGGGGTCCTGACTTGATCTGCCTAATCCGGACCAGAACATATAAAATGTCTAGTTTTTTATTTTTATGCAATGAAAATTATTCCAAGTGTTTCTAAACTATAAGAATGTATTCAAATCATCAAAAATATTTAGTTTAACATACCAGATCATTTTGAATCCATTCTTCTTGAGATTGATATATGCGATCTTCAAGTTTTTAACTTCAATCTTCAAGACTCAACACTTCACGAAATACACCAATACAAAAATCTTTAACAATTTATATTTCGGAGACCGAGAGGGTGCGCATGACTATCCTTTACCTGAAAGGAAATGCTGACGCGTTGTAGTGGGGAATCGAACCTGTGTGTTTTTGTCGCCTGGGATGAGCTGGCATTATCGATTGAGAAGGGCGCGGTTGTCATGAGTGAGAAAGCGCAGGCGCCAGACAGAGCTCTAAAGGGAAGCACCTAGCTAATTGAGGGCGGAGGACAGATCAGCGAAAGGAGACCACCTAGGCTACCGTGATCTCAGTCTTAGAGTTGTGGTCATTCAGGACGGTGGAAGTCTGGTGGATCCCAGAGGTAGTTGTAGCGGCTACAGCGGTAAAGATAGCAATCGTAGAGCGGCGAGTCTTTACAGCGCCGGTTGAGGTTTCTATTGCGGTCGATCACGTAGCAGCAGTTGAGCATTCATATCACTGCACGGGCTAGAGGAGGATGTTTACCACGTGCACAAGAGATTCACATTTTTATCTTGTTTCGCACGTGGAGGAGTATTGCTGGTCTTGTCTTGTGCATCTAGAGCCTTGGATTATGCAGGCGGACCTGTTGGTCTTGCGACAGTTGCGAGATTTTGATATGGTACACTGGTTGGATAGCTGGCGAGGTACTTCACAACTATTGATTATGAGACGAGGACGGTGACTTTCCACAAGCTTGGACAGGAGGAGTTTGTGTACTGAGGATGTCGGAGCACTCTTTTTGGCCATGACGATCTCGTCATCTAGAGTGAGGTAGATGATTTATAGAGGATATGCAGCTTTTCTGGTTATGGATGTTGAGGTGCCTATGGCGGCACATGGACTTAAGGATATCCTTATTGTTCGTGAGCTCCTAGTCATGTTTTCCCCGGAGTTGATGTGCATGCCGCCAGACATAGATATTGAGTTTATGATTGTTGTAGGTTTCTGGAACTGCACCAATCTCGGAGGTACCCTTTCAGAGGGCATCGGCAAAATTGTGGAAGTTTAAGGCGCAACTATAGGATTTAATGGAGAAAGGTTTTATGAAATCGAGTGTGTCGCCTTGGGGAGCGCCAGTACTATTCATGAAGAAAGCGGATAGTTCACTTCGACTCTACATCGATTATCGAGAATTAAATAAAGTGACCATCAAGAACAAGTACCCTCTGCCATGTATTGATGACCTTTCTGATCTGTTGCGAGGGTCTTGTGTCTTTGCAAGATTGGTTTACAGTTTGGTTACCACCAAATTGGAGGTGAAGGCCGAGGACATCTCCAAGACAGCATTCAGAACTCAGTATGGGCATTATGAGTTTATTGTTATGCCTTTTGGATTAGTTAATGCCCCGTCCATATTCATGGATTTAATGAACAGGATTTTTCGGTCATACTCGGATCTAGTTGTGATTGTGTTTACCAATGATATCGTGGTTTACTCCCGAAGTAATGCAGGGCATGAGGAGCACTTAAGGATTGTGTTGCAACTTCTACGAGAAAAGAAATTGTATGTTAAGTTGACAAGTGTATGTTTGGCTTCGGGAAGTGGTTTCTTGGGCCACGTGACTTCAGCCGCAGGGGTGGCAGTTGACCCGGCGAAGATTGAGGCAATTCAGGATTGGCCCAGACCGACGACTATTACTGAGGTGCGCAGCTTCATGAGTTTGACTGGATATTATCGTTGGTCTGTGGAAGGCTTTGCGAAGCTTTTCACACCCCTCACTCGCTTGACTCGAAAGGGAAGTCAGTTGGTTTGGAGTGAGGATTGCCTGAGGAGCTTTGAGGAATTGAAGCGCAGATTGATGACAGCTCCTATCTTTTCCCTTCCCATCATAGGGAAAGGATATGTGATTTATAGTGACGCATCGCACAGTGGTCTTGGTTGCGTGCTGATGCAGGAGGGTAGGGTAATTGCTTATGCTTCTCGACAGCTTAAGGATTATGAGAAGAATTACCCTACTCATGATTTGGAGCTTACCGCAGTGGTTTTCGCATTGGAGCTTTGACGCCATTACTTTACGGAGAACACTGTGAGATCTACACCGACCACAAGAGTCTGAAATATTTGTTTACACAGAAAGAGCTGAATTTGAGACAGCGCCGATGGTTGGAGTTATTGAAGGATTTCAATGTGGATATCCTTTATTATCCCGGCAAGGCTAATGTAGTAGCGGATGCATTGAGCCGGAGAGCAGTGCAGAACTTGACTTTGATGATTACAGACCAGGCGCCACTACTAGAGGAGATGAGGCGGCTCGAGCTTGAGGTTGTGTCCCCAGGGGTCTATGCTAGATTGTTGTCAATGGTCGTGCAGCCCATTCTGTTGGACAGGATCATAGAGAAATAGAGCGAGGACCCCTACTTGATGATGATTAGAGAGCAGATTCAAAGTAATCAGACAGGAGATTTTTTCAGTTGATGTATCGGGAGTACTGAGGTACAGGGACCGAGCATATGTGCCAGGGGATACTAAAATCAGAGAGCGGATTTTGAGAGAGGCCCATTATACACCTTATACCATTCATCCTGGTGGGACTAAGATGTATAAGGACATCAAGGCACATTTTTGGTGGAATGGAAGGAAGAGGGATATTGGGAGATTTGTGGCTTAGTGTTTAACTTGTCAGCAAGTGAAGGCAGAGCATCGAGTATCTGCTGGCAAGTTACAGAGTCTTCCAATCCCTGAGTGGAAGTGGGATCACAGCATGATGGTTTTCGTCGTTGGACTACCGAGAACACATGATGGAGCAGATGCAGTTTAGGTAGTTGTGGATAGATTCACCAAGTCTGCCCACTTCCTACCAGTGCAGATGACTTGGTCACTAGAGCGACTTGCCCAGTTGTACCTGGATAAGGTGGTGAGATTGTATGGAGTTTCTGCCTCCATAGTATCAGATAGAAACTCGAGATTCATCTCGCATTTTTGGAAGAGTTTACAGGCGGCTTTGGGGACTCAACTCAGGTTTAGTACAACTTTTCACCCACAAACCGATAGACAGTCAGAGCAGACGATTTAGATCCTTGAGGACCTGTTGAGAGCTTGTGTGCTGGACTTTGGAGGAGAGTGGTATCGACGTCTTGGATTGGTTGAGTTCACGTGCAACAACAACTTTCAAGCGAGCTTTCAAGCCAGGGGTGGTTATGTTTACTTCGTCACCTTTACTGATGATTATTCACGGTATGGGTATGTCTACTTGATGAGACAAAAATCTGAAGCCTTTGAAAAGTTCAAAAAGTTTAGACATGAAGTAGAAAAACAAACTGGAAAGTTTATAAAAATTCTTCAATCAGATCAAGGAGGAGAGTACTTAAGTACAGACTTTCTAAACTACCTCAAGAAAAATGGCATTATCTCTCAATGGACTCCTCCCGGCACCCCGAAACTTAATGGAGTATCTGAATGGAGGAATCACACTTTATTAGATGTGGTGCGATCCATGATGAGTTTCACTGTTTTGCCTATGTCACTTTGGGGGTATGCTCTCTCACTGCTGCATATATCTTAAATAGAGTACCTTCCAAATTTGTTTCTACCACTCCATATGAGATTTGGTATAGTAGAAAGCCAACTCTTGGTCACCTCAAGATTTGGGGATGTCCGGCTTTTGTTAAGAAGCTAAAGACAGACAAAATAGAAAGACAAGAAAACACCATCTAAGTATTCATCAATTTGATTCTACAAGAAAATAAAGAGTTTGAAAAATTCTAAAATCAAATCGATCAATATAGAAAAAGAAACATAAAATAGAATGTGTTTTCCTTTCTTTTCTATATGTGAATTATCTATGATTTCTTTTTGGAATATCCTAAAAGATGATCTTATGGTCTATTTATAGACTAGAAACAGATTTGGAAAGAGATAAGAATCAAAAACTGCCTTAACTGAATTTTACCCGCTTAGGCTATGAAAATTCAGCATGATGTAGTTTGATCCTTGATTCCTTATCCTTATGTAAATTATGCTCAAATTGTTACTTTTATGATCCTTAACCTTTCTATGTGAGAACAAATGCATGCTTGTATAGACATCTAGATAGGCAACATTTCTTTTACTACACTATTATGTTGGAATATGACTTAGGAAAAAACTTGTTTCATTTTTCTCCTTCTTATGTGACATATATTGCTCGGGGTTTGAGCATGGGTTTGGGATAGTGTAGTTGAGATCATATATTGAGTCGGGGTGGGATAGCACCGGATTTTCTGACTCGTGGGTTGTTTGGTAACCGCGGATCTTGGGCGGTTGGACCGGTTTGTGATTGTGTATCGAGTCGAGTGGATTTGCACCGGATTGTTGACTCGTGGGTGGTTTGGCAACCGCAGATTTTGGGCGGTTTGGCCGGTTGCTGATTTTGCATCAGGTTGGGGCCGAAATTTTATTAGTGGATAGAGTCTTCTATATTGAGTATAGTTGTGACTAAGTCCTGCTTTATTGAGATATTTGACTGGGTTACTTTCCTCGACGGGTCGCTCTCCTCAAGTGCCACTCCGGAGTAGGCGGGACCAGGCTTTATGCAGGTCGGTGATATTGATACTTGTATATGATTCCACGTCATTGAAACACGATTGTGATGGTTATGCAGGCGGGATCGAGGTTGTCCGGCTCGGGTTGATTGGGTTATATCTCGGTAGTTATTGTTCACTGATGCATGCATATTCAGTTGTCATTATTCATTGTAGCATTAGAGGCATAGCAGTGGTAGTTTCTCTTTATCAGTAGTTTGCTTTCAGTTTTACCACTTTATCTCATTTCTTGCCTTTAGTAGACTCGGTGGGTACATCGGAGTATTGATGATTTACCCACTAAGGACTACTGTTTCTTGTAGTTCTCACACCCGTGGTTGCTTAGTCTTTTCCAGATTTCTCTGTGGTGATTGCGGTGCCGGCGGATCGAGGTGAGGGGATCGTGGGCTAGATAAATCTCCTACCACACTTGGGAGTATAGCGGTGGATCCTGTATTATTTTATTTTTGTTTATAATTTAGTTGAGCAGACTGATGCATATTTGGATCTGGCTTGAGCCAGCTGGATGTATTATTTGGATTATGAGGGGTGACATTTGTATTATTGATATTTAGATATTCTTTTATGTATATAATTTCAGTTTGTATTGGTTTTAGTTTATTTCAGTTCTGTACTTTTGCTCTATTATATGCTTCTCTTATATCTGAGCAGGTTTTAGCGCTTCGTGTACGCAGAAAAATTCGTGTGCACGGTGGATCTGTGACGGATTGGACCCTGAGGGGCAGACTCGTCCGCCTCTGTGCACCCGCAGGAGGTCCCTTCAGGGACTAGTCTGTCTCCCACAGATCGGTCTGCCTGAACCGGTTTAGCACCAATTCAGGCTGGTTCACTAAGTGGAATAGAGGGGCTTTTATGGGTTCGTTGGCCTCCTCTCTTCACCCGAACACCTACAAACACCTCTCACTCTCTCTTTTACACTCTCTCCACTACAAGAAAGTTAATATTTAAGGACACTTGTTTGTATACGTAATAGTGTTTAAAAGCGTCTCAATATAGTCTAGTGTCGTATTTGAATACGTCGATTAAAGCGTCGACAAATGAAGAGTTGCCAAGTATATACCGACGCTTTTGCCAAGTGTCGGTAAAATATGTTCTAATGTTTTAAAGCGTCTGGATTTTTTGAAATCCTGATACTTTAGAGCGTCGAAAAATTAAAAATAATAGTAAATTTCATCATTTAATAAGTTGGTTTAATATAATAAAAGGTTCATATGACGATGCATTTTGCAACGTCTGCATTTACTATATTGTAGGGACACTTGAGATGCTTTTCCCAAGCGTCGTCCAAAAAGCATCCTTATATTAAAAAAATTTTGTAGTGCTTACACTCCCCCTTCTCTTTCGCTCTCGAGAAACCACCTTCTAGCCGGGGCTTGGAGAGGAAGAGGCTTAGAGGAGAAGAAGAAGAAATAGGCTTGGGAGCTCTGATTTCGCAAGAGGTAAAATGAGTTTTATGCATTTTGATTTAGGATTTGGCTTAAATCTTTTAAAATTGAGGTATTTGAGAATCCCACAAAATTCTAAACTTAACTCTTGCATGAATCCCCTAGATTTTTAGGTTTAAACCAAGAAATAGATTTTTAGGGTTTTAAATAGGGTTTTGAAATTTTTAGAGTTTTGATCTAGTTTGATCTTGTAAATCCCTAATTGAGGATTCTAGAAACTCGTCTAACATGTTTAATTTCATAGGCCGTCTACATTACGGTGGTCGATTTGAGAAAATGGGCCAAAATTATATGCATATTCAGCATGTCTAGTGTATATGTTATTACAACCGGTAAATCTGATAGTTGCCTGGAATACTGTAGAATGCTAATCTGTACCCCTAATTATTTTTAGTAGATTCCTAACATCATTGGACACTAGCCTGTATATTTTGTTGGCATTCGGACTGCATCTGAACCGTTTTAAAAATCACCGAATTAGTTTTAATGAAAAAATTGACTTTAAAAATGGTTTTTAATCATTTCGATCGCCCAGAGGGATTGGGTGGGTACAGGGTGCATGTACCCTCGTGCCTGGGGACCGAGTGGATTTTTACTTGACTCCGTAGAGAGTTTCTAGTGTCCTGGGGGATTCATTGGCTTTATCAGATTGAGTCGAGGTGGGTTCTCCGACCTAGACATGATTGTGGGATTTTGGGGCATACGAGTTCCGATCTGTTTGATCGAGGATATAGCCTGCAGATGCCACTTATTTATGCCAGAGGAGACACGCTTGTTTCTCGGTGGGGTCGCTCCCCTCTAGTTGCCGCTCCGGATGCGATGATGATACGCTTGATGAGGCTGCTGTGCGTGGTACTTGATAGTCCAATTGGACACCCTACGTTGATACACGAGGGACCCTAGTTGATACACTAGGGGGCGCAGACCTGACTGGACCAGATTTGGCAATCACTGAGATCGAGCTGATGTGAGCGAGGGGATGCATTGCATGTTCTTAGTTGAATTTTTCTTTGAGCATGGTACATGAGGCATATTAGCTGTAGTTTCATTTCAGCTTATTATCTATCTATTCACCTATCTGTTTTGCCTTCAGTAGACTTAGTGGGCATATCGTGGATATTGGTGTCGGTACCCACTGAGAGCTATATGTTGGTATAGTTCTCACACCCGCTGTGGTGACAGATTTTCTAGAGGTTGCTGTTCCGGCTTCTGCTCATGCGGAAACAGCTGATCGAGGTAAAGACGTGGCCGAGTAGCTCCTTACCCGTATTATTTTGAGAGTTGGAGGTAGAGGTACCCTATATTCCTTTTTGAGATTTAACTTTTGTACTGGACAGTCTGTGGGACCATATATTATTTTGTATTATGGATTATGTTTTTATTCAGATGTTCAGTATTTGATTTCTGTAGCTAGTTATTTTATTTCAGCTCTGATACATGTTTAGTTATAGATCTGACTTGCAGGTAGACGCTTCGTCTGTGTGGAGATTTTCGTACAGATGGCGGATCTGTTGGCGGGCCCGGGTCGCAGTTCCGACCGCGGGGCGTGACAGTAGAGTCCGCGGGGTGGAGCCTTAGTTTCGAGTTATTGTCACCTGGCCGAGCTTCCTCCACCGCCGCCGTTTCTGCTACCGGCCACATGCCCAGCTAGCTTCCTCTAGTCAAAACAGACCTAATGGTGCACTTGCATGGAGCTCCAGCCCTCTTCTTGGCCATCCACCATTGTTGGTGATTCTTGTTGGCCGCAAGCTCGGGCTCCGACCAACCGCCACTTCCCGGCGCTGGAGCTGGTGCTGGTTGCACCCAGGGCACTTCCCTTAAGCTCCCCATGTTGCTGCTTGCCCTTGGTTGGCTCTAGAACTTCTGTTCTATCGAGCTAGCCCAAGCCTAGCCTTTGGACTATTAATCTTGGCTGAGGTTGCTCCATCTTTTATTCCGGCCACTTTTCGGCCACCCAATGGTGAGCCCCTAACTTCTCTCGACCTCCTGAGCTTGATTGCTCACCTTAGTTTAGGAAATGGTTGAGTGGATAGCTAATGCAAGCATGCCACACCCTAGGAAGAGCTAGGTTGCACCAAGGTTGGTTCCAGCAGCTTTGCGGCTTCTCCAACGTGAGCCTCTGTGTCTCCTCGACCTCCTGAGCATGATGCTTACTTTAGTTTTGGAAATGGTCGAGTGGTTAAGTTGAAATTGCAACATAAGCCTAAGTGGATAGTGTAAGTTGACCCAGAGTTATTCTCGGGTCTCGTGCTGCTCCCAAATAGTGAGCACGACATTCAGTACATCGAGGCCTATCTACTGGTGGCCTCGGTTCAGTTCAAAAGTGTTTAGAAAAATAATGCGAGCTTAAAAGGCATTAAAATACATGCAGTTATAATAAACCCTAGGGATCTAAATGCAATTATAGCCTCATGGACTGTCATGGGCTGTGTGCTAAGCTCAGGAGGTCAAGGAGATCCAAGGGCTCACTAATGGGTGGCCGAAAAACGGCTGGAAAAAAGATAGAGCAACCTTGGCCAAATCTTCCATGTCCAAGGGCTAGCTTGGGCCAGCTCAATAGAACATGAGTTCTGGAGCAAACCAAGGGCAAGAAGCAGCATGGGGAGCTTGAGGGAAGTGCCCTGGGTGCAACCAACACCAGCTCCAGCGTCGGGAACCAGCGGTTGGCCGGAGCCCGAGCTTGCGGCCAATACCAAGCACCGACAATGGTAGATGGCAAACCAGTAGGTTTAAGCTTCATGCAAAGGCACCACCAGGTCTGTTTCGACCAGAGGGAGCTAGCTGGGTGTGTGGCCGGCGGCAGGAAGCGACGGCGGCGGCGGTGGAAGAAGCTTGGCCAAAACACAATAGCCCGAAACTAGGGCTTCACACCGCGGGCTCACCCCGAAACCATCCTCCACCAAACTTTATGGAGAGCTTCAGCAGGTCCAGAGGAAGGAGTTGAGCATTTTACTTCCCGTCCAAAGCCGTCGGGTGTGGAGTTTGCTCGAGGCAAAGCTAATTAGGGTTCCGGCGGGTGCAATGTCCCCGCCGGCAACCCGGCGCTTCTTCGGCCACAAGGCTGGGCAGGGGAAGTCCCCAGCACCTAAGGAGGGTACTGCAAGAGGTTCTAGGCCAGAACAACCAAGGGCAAGAGAGGACTCACCTCGCCGGAGTTAAAGAAAAAGAAAGAAGAAGCTGGGTTCTCCTCCGGCGCCGTGCGGCCACAGCAGGCTTCGGGCTCCCTCGGGCTTGCCTTCTGGAGGTAGGAGGAAGTCATAGGAGGCTCTGGGGGAAAGTCTCCAAGGTTTGGTGCCTTCTCCTCCAAGCCAACCCGAGATATGAACTGACCTTGCTTGAGACTTGGTTTTTCGGCGACCAGGGCATTGGGAGGGGGCGGCGACGCTTGGATAAGTCTGTGGGAGATGGAAAGGCAGAGTGGAGCCTCTGGCCTAAGGCTTCAATGCTTTGGCTCGAGGTCCCAAGGGTTGATGGCAATAATGGGGATTTTTGCACAATATGCAATTTGGTCCTTGTACAAGCCGCCCACAGCCATGCACTCCTCACTGTAGTTTCAAAACGCATATAAGTCCCTCCCCAAGAAGCCCCAAGCTATTTGGTCCGTAAAACATTTGCATTTATGTGAAAATTCCCACGAATTTATTATTTTTCACGCATTTTGAGGTTCTAGGGTGGTCAAAATGAAAAACGGACTTCGCCACGACGCCCGGCTCGACGAAACCTATCGAGTAGTGATTTTGGTTTTTTGAGTTTAAGCCTCGATAACTTCTCGATCCATCTTAAACAGTGCATTTCACTATTTGGCACGTTTATCAATGACCTAGGCTCGTCAAATATAAAAACGGACCATGCTATTGCGCTCAGAACGATGAGACGGATCAAAATAAGTATTTGGATCGTCGGATTCAGATTCTTAACAGTTGACTTATCAAAATGAGTATTTGGATCGTCGGATTCGGATTCCGAACGGTCGAATTGGCCAACTTCGATCGAAAATCCAAAAAAACTATAAGGTTACTATTCACAGCTTAACTTATGACCCTTTCTCCGCTTTGCACCATTTTCAAGGCGATAGGCTTGCCAAACTGAAAATCAGATCATGCCATCTTGTTCAGTTCGACGAGACAGATCAAGAGGCGATTTCACTTTGCTGAGTTAGGGTCCGGATAAGTAAACGGGGAGAAATTTTTGCGAAAACTTCGGAAATTCAAATTTTTAACTTATAGAAATTCTAGGAAAATAAATTCAAATTAAAATTCTAGATTTAAAATTCTGGTTACTACAGAGAAAATTATATTGTTGAGAAAAAAATTGAACCTGAGATCAAACTTCAGAGATGAAAGTAAAGTCTAAGGTAAACTCTCTGGATGAAATTGAGAATTAATTAGGATGAAACCGAAATTAGGGTTAAACATCGATCGGAGACTAATATGGTAATTAGCCTGAACTTTAATCGACACAAGGCACTAATCAAACCTAGATAATAGCATACTAAGTTGCATTTAACGAAATTATTGGTTTATTGGTAAATAAATCATTGGTTTATTGATAAATCAGCGCTGAAGGAAGTGATTGAGTCCGTTTTCGAATTCGTTGTGCCGATTATATCGAAAAATGTGAAAAATAAAAATCGCTTTTCTCACTAAATCAACTGAAAATTTTAAAAGTGAGAATTTGAAAAAACTAAAATAGTCACTTCGACAGCGTCGCCGAGAACAATGATAAATTCGGATTTTCAATCCGGCACCGAATCTTTCGAAAATATGTTTTTCGCATAAAAATCGGACCAAAAAATCTAAATTTTCGGGGATTCAACTTTTGAATTTCTGAATTGGGGCAGGAACGCAATTTCGCTTAAAGGAGCCCTATCAAACGGTCGACGTTGACACGTCCTTCGAACGGAACGGGGTGTGGGGGTCATTTCAGAAAGGTTTGCATTAAGAGGGATCATTAGGAAAGGAAGATTCTAAAGAAAAATCCCCTTTCCCTGTTCTAGCCGCTGCCTCCCCCAACCCCGTCCGTACGCCGCGAGCACAATCGGCATCGCCGGCGCCGCCCCTGCGCCCTGCGACCGTGCCGGCCCGCCTCCCCTGCAGCCCGCGGCCCGACCCCGGCCCGAGCCGCACCCGGCTTGCCCTGCGCCTGCGGCCCGGCCCGCGCCGCCCCGGGCCCGAGCCATCCGAGCCGCACGCTCGCGCGCCTGTGCCGCACCCTCCCGCGCCCGCACGCCCAGCACCCCGCGCGCCCTGCAGCCTGCAGCCGCGCCCCCTGCGTGCTGCAGCGCCCCCAGCCGCACCCCCTTGCGCGCTGTAGCACCCCAGCCCTCACCCCTGCGCGCCAGCCCCGCTTGGCTGAGCCCTGGCCGAGCCAACCTGACGGAATCCTGCCCCTCTCCGCCCACGACTCGGGTTAAGTTCACTTCGCCGTTTGTCGACGCGGCCGTCGTTACAACATCACGGGTGCTGGCCGGACATCATCCCCGGAACAGCGGTGTACCGTTGGTGTGCCGGACATCCCGGCGATCCCCGATCTCCAGGCCGGTGACTGCTATAAGCCCCCGGAACTCTCAAGGTACATTACATTAATTAAATCATGCATGATTACTGCAGCAGGTGTATTAATCGAGGCTTTTCACCGGTTGTGGCTCCGGTTAATCCGGTTGTAAGTTTTCGACCCCGAGCGGACTACGGACAACAGCACGACCCCCGAGGCATCCCGTGCTGTCCCCATCGACGTTTGACCAATTCAAAATCCCGGAATGAGTGGTATGAACCATTTTCCGGTAGATTTTAAATTGTTGTAAATTATCACGCGGGTGGGACTTTATGGTGCAAACCGCACATGTAAGGTCCTCGGACAGTACAATCGTCGTAGGTGGGATCCGGGGACTGACGTGTCCTCAACTAAACGATGGCTAAGTCGTTCGGATCTTTTTGTGGATCAGGGAGCCGATCGGTGCGACGGTCCGGGAGCCTGTTAACTGTTCCGGGTAGTTGGAACAAAGGAATTTTGGGCAAAGTGGTTGGGACCACTAATTTGCCGGTTATTGCTTTCGACTAAGTATGTATTATTTTGGATCTTGTTTACGTCCGGGCATTTACGAGGCGTCGTCTGGTGAGCCGCAGCTCGGTAGGTCATCGGTTGAGGTGGGTATTCCGATTCGAAGTGGTGAATGTTGTCGAGCTGGTTAACTCGACTCCTCTCTTCTTCTACTTTCTCTGCTTGTGTCAAGTAGACTATTTTACTCTTATCACGGTCATTGTGATACTCCTAGTAACCTTCAATTGAGATCTTTGCCGTATGTGTCCACTAAACACGATTATTGTGTGCTTAACTACTTCTTGGGTCTAGTGTAAGCAGAATAGTGGACGGTGACGACGGTGTAGATTTACTTGACGGTTTGTTATAGGACAGAGACATTCGGGACATCTTGGAGGTTTAGATGTAGGATCCTTTGGACTTCCTGTTTGACTTTCGGGTCGGGGTATTGGCGTATCGCCATGCGACTGATGCCGCGGTTTTGATCGGATCTACTATGATTATTACGCTCATGGCGCTTGACACGCACACTAGCGATTTGGCCACGGCATCATTGTACTTTTCTGGAGAGGTAGTCTGATTGACCCGTGATCCATACGCGGCTGTTATTGCGTAAGGGCACCCTTGCGGCTATTGCAGTGCCGCGGCTATTGCAGAGGGGGTTTGATTTGCACCGATATATTGAGCAGGTTGGTGACGGTGCCTGAGGTCTGCGGGCCAACATGGCGGTTGTGATTGGGTACATTACGGATTTGGGTATTTACTGGATATTCGTATATAGTAGAGGTTCATTCTACATTTTTACTGTTCGTTATTGTATTACTTGCTACTATGGTTTCCAACATTCAGTTCTTGTTACTTATTATCGTATCTTGTTGTATATTTCTATCGCGTTGCTCAGTGAGTATAACTTGTCCTTGTCAGCGCGTTGTACCCACTGAGAAACGCGATTCAGTTGCGTGTTTCTCATCCTACTATTTTTACTGGACTGAGTGGGATAGGGGGGACGGGACGAGCGTGAGGACGTTGTGTAGCGAGCTCTACTCCGTTGCCTTTGGTTATTTCTTACCCTTGCTTTAGTTTTTTCTATTTGGTTGTCGAACTATGTGCATGTGATTTCTTGTGAGGAATAATGTAGATGTTGGATTGATTTATGGTTATTAAATAAATTTTGGATACCTTGTTAATTTATGTTGTGTCGTGTAGACGTGGGATTTCAAAAAGAAAATAGTTCGCGAAAATGGCTTTTAAAACTATTGCGTCGTGTGGACGCTGATTTTCAAAACCCTGGATTTATCCCTTCAAAAGCTTAAATGCGTCGAAGGTGTGCCCGGTTTTCAAATGTTTAGTTTCTACATTTTAATCTCGATCTCCTGTAAAATGAATGGTTGTGGTTAATAAAAAAAAAAGTATTGTAATAGGTTCACATCATGCATATACAGAGGAGACTCTGTCCGTTTGTATAGAGAGGTCCTGTATATGTGGTGGGTCTGTGCACGTGCCCATAACGGGATTTTTTTTTAAAAAAAAAAAAAAAAAAAAAAAAAAAAAAAAAAAAAAAAAATCCGCAAATTCAAGGTTTTAAATTAAAATTTTGTCTCAAAATTGCTCCGGAGCGTGACAAAAGCCAAGACTACAAAGATTGTTTATGTCTTCCAAAACTGCTTCTTTAATGAAATGGCATGCTGTGGGTCGCACAAATGATGGTGTCACGAGGCATCCTGCTAATTCACTGGCATGGAAAGCTTTTGATAAGCAATATTGTGCATTTTTCGTCAGATCATCATAATGTGAGACTTGGTTTAACCACTGATGGCTTTAACCTTTTTTACGATTATGGTCCATTTAGTGACTCACTTGGCTACCGAAGCAAAAATCGCAGGACCCATTCAATGCCATTGGATGTATCCGATTGAGTGGTTAGAAATTTCTATTCAAAACTTTTCATGTTTGTTCTTAAAGACCTTTTTTTTTTTTTTTTTTTTTTTTTTTCTATTAGTCTTTAGTTATAGTCTTTCTAACCTATAGGTTTCTGTTTGAACTAAAGTCTGATGTACATAATAAAGTCCATCCTATTTTGTTCGAGATATTTAGATTTTGTTGAAACAATATTCAATCGACCAGCAAGAAATATTGATGGTTCAATTGGGGCAACATCACATATTCATCTTGATCATAAAACATGGATGCAAGCACACAAATATGTGATATTCAATAGTAATGAAATAAATCCTTTTCGAAGGTTAGTTTCAATATTAGAAAAGTCCCACACACTATTTCACTTACGATGCCTTACTAATAATACTATTTTATGTTGTCTAGTATTCATAAGGATATAATAAAAAGACAAGCGTGGAACCCGCCCAAGTGAAGCAGTTATAAATTAAACTCATATGGAAAACTTTGTTGATTGGTTTCAATCATATGTAAGTATTAATTTATTTATAAGCTCCCTAGTGTTATTCAATTAGGAATTTGATGTTTTATTTTGTACTTGCAGGCTTTATAATATGGTAGGTTATGAACTCCGATGATGGAAAGGACGACCGGTTTACGGAAAAGATAAGATGGTTGGCTCATGGCCCAAACAATTTGTGTAGAAGCTTTCGGGGATATATTATAAATGGCACCAAATTTCGTACGAAAAATTATGAAAATAATATGAAGACTCAAAATAGTGGTGTTTCAGTGGAAACAGAAGGAGGCTTAACTTACTATGGTGTTTTAAGCGATATAATTGAGTTGAGCTATTATGATAAATTGCGATATATTTTATTCAAGTGCGACTGGTCTGATATTACTTCAAATATGGGGCACAAGATAGATGAATTTGGATTAATTCTCGTAAATTTTTCATGCTTGATCCATACAGGTGCAAAACCAAATGATGAACCTTTTATTTTGGCATCTCAGGCGAGACAAGTATGCTATATAGAAGATCAAAGAAACAAAGATATGGTTACTGTTGTAAAGCTAAGCCTAGGGATGTGTTTGATATTGGTACTCATGGAACTTGTGAAGATAATGAGAATAGTCATTATGATAATCTACCATACAATATTGATGTAACAAGTATGCCAAAAACCTTGAATGAAAATCTAAACTGGATTAGAAATTATGCGGACGGAACCACAATTAGTGAAGCACTTCCTCATGAAAACCTACCATTAGAAGAGGAGTATAGCAACAACTCCGAGTCAGATGGTGATATGGAAAACACATGCTATTATTGCTAAAGTGAGTATAACATTGTTCATTTTACATATCACAATTCAAAGAATTAATAGTATTTAATATCAGTTGCTTTTTCTATAGATGTGTTTTCTTTTATTTTTTACAGTCACATTTTCTAACTCTTAATCTATGGAGTTTAATTTAGTGCCATTGAATTCTTTGTCAAATTTTATTTCTTGATTGAATTTGATAATATCTGTTTTTGATGGCTTAAATAAATTTGGTTTATATCTCTATATAAGATGTTTTACAATTAATAGTTGAGAAATATATGTTCATACAGATATGGCAAAGAGAATGCTCAAAGTATGCTCTGTTGACGATGATCAAGGACAGCCTAGAGAGGAACCATCCACACAATATCCTACATAGCCTCAAGTATCCTTATCATCTTATAAACCAAATGCAACTTCACAAATATCAGTTGATGATGTTGACCAAATGATTGATGCTGAAGTTGAAATTTGTGAAGAAGGTATTATATCATGGATTAATATTAGAACATTGAAATTTGGGTAGAAGGTATTATATCATGGATTAATATTAGAACATCTTTCTTTTCTATTAAATGCAATATGATTTTTTACTTCTAACATTTAGATTTCTCTTTCTAATAGATAGTTCAGGTTCACGTAAAACACGAGGTGTTACTCGCATGTCCGACATATGGAACTTGTCACCTGAAATGCGCATTTTAGTAAAGTTTAACAACTTCTATCAGCTTGTTGATACAGAAGGATGTGTTCTTCATCGGTTCATGGGCACTATAGTCAGGAAGCCAAACTTGCTACCTATTGATTGCTTTAATTGGCGTAAAATGGATGCCAAATATAAAGAGTACTGTTGGAAGATTCTTGAGGTATTAGTTCAATTAGTTTTCCTCATTTCTTAATTTATTTTGAGTTAAAGATTAACTATATAGAACTTTAAAGAGTACTTTTTGATTGCAGTCAAAATTTTCATTCCCTAAAGACCCAAGAGATCCAAGAACGAGCGAAATGATTCAACGCATCACAATGAAAAAACTAGGAGATCTTTGGAGAAACTTTAAGTGTGAGTTGAAATTGAAATCTTTTGATGAATCACTACAGAAAAATACCATTTTAGTGAAGGCACCGGCGTGGGTTAATCGTGCACAAGTTGATTAACTTGTTGATTTTTGGTTCTCCAACGAAGGGAAGGTATCCTTATATTTTCATAATTCACTTATTTCTTATAAGATACTATTTTTATTTATGAGTAAAACTAGAGGAACTAGTGCAGCTATATGTTTTTCTGCCCATGACCGACTAGTTCGCTCAGTATGTAGCTTATAAATTACATGAGATTGCTAGCAAGAATTTTGTGGCATAACAAGAATCAACAATATAATATTTTTTTTTCATTATTGTAGGAACGAAGTAGAAAGAATAGACATAACAGGGATCAGCAGGACTTTTATGTAGCTGGTTCAAAATCGATAGCGCAATATGCATATAATATGGTATTTGACATCTTTTTTTCAAATTATTTGGATCTTGGTTTCTTGATTAGAGTTGTTCTATATATTTTGCACACAATGTGTAGGAAAAAACTGGAGTAGTTCCACCCAGAGGAAAGTTATATGTGATGCTTCACAAGAAAAAAAATGGAGAAGCTGTTACAAAATTAGCAAGAAAGAGAATTATATGTATTATATGACTATATAATTAAATTAAATCACATTTTTTTAACTAATTATAATTGTTTTCTACTTTCTATGCTATAGAAAAAGTTAGAGCCACTCCTCTAAAAATAACCAGATGTCTCACAAATTGCTAGCTTAGGAGGAAGCTTAATGTGGGCAGCTAATGATGCTTTTGCCGAAGTGATAGGCAAAGAACGACATGTTCGAGCTCGTGGTGTAGGCTTCGACCCAATCCCTTCTATATTTGGTGTCTCATCAGTCACCACATCTCAGCGACTAAGGATGGTTCCAGAAGAAGAAATTTTAAGAGATAGAGAGGAAATACGTGATCTTAGAGACAGATTAAAATTCATAGAGGCGAAAATGGGAATCCTATTATCTCAACAACCAGATATTTGTTCTTCACAAGTTACGAATCATTAATATGTTATTCTGCTAGCTTTTAATCTTTTGAATAAAAGTTTTCTATTCTTTTTATTATAGATTGAAGAGATTGCTGGTAATATAAATTTGAAGAGATCAAGTGCATCAGTACTGTCAATTTATCAATTTGAGATATAATTTAATTGATTTGTTTGTGAGGTGTTAGGTTAATAATAATAATCAAATTTGTATTGTAGATAGTTGTAGAGATGGCAAAGGTACAAGTGTATTGGAGCAGCAAGGATTTCAAGCTACTGAGACTGCCCAATCTCGCCCGCGACGTCACCTACGTATGAATTTTATTTGATATATTTATTTTTATCTTTATTTAATCTATTTCTTATGTTGATTAGACATAATATTTTTTATCCCACTGTATAGGAAAAGATTTTGGACAAACTAAATTTGGAGATGAAAGTCATCTAAAATGACCATGGACGGTATGTTATTTTACTACAAGAGTTATCATTATAATACCAACTATTCAGGTTTCACATTATTCGGATAATTTTGTTATTACTTACAAAAGTTTGGTATTTGTAATTTTCTGCAGTGTCATGACAATTACCCTTTCTCTATGATGATTGTATTGTGCAACAGGAAAAGTCAAAAAGTCATATTATTTATGAGTTATATTTTCTTGTTCTTCATTATTATTAGTCTTAATATAATGCCCCGAGATCCGTTTTGTAAAACTATTTTCATATTTAGGGCTAATTTAGGAAAACGGAGTTAGCGGAAAATACCCTTTCTTTTTTTACAAAAAAAAAACCTTCCCTGCAGAACGGATAGACCCGCCACAAATACAAGCAACCCTCTATTTACACGGACAGAACCTCCCATGTATTTGTACAGCGTCACACATAGTACAGTTTCACAACTACCAATTCCAACTCTCACACACACACACACTACATTCACAAGGGATGCACATATAGCTAAATGATCCTTAAACATGATATTTTTATGCTCTACAATGTCCTTACCACAGATGATGCAATGCACAAGTCATCAAACATTACTATCCTTTTGAAAGCGTTTCCCACACGGAAACCTTATTTGAAATTTACGAGTGAAATGAAAGTCTAAAATTTTTTTTAAAACGGTTTTCCACACGAAAATATAATTTTTTGAAAACTGACTACCACGAGGGGTAGATAATATTTGACATAAAGCCACAAGTCATAAAGTCAAGAATCCACTTATTAGTTCGTCACATCGTTAATCCAATCAAATAATAAGACATAACTGCACCACCACTTCTAAACTCAATAATAAATAAGTAAATGATAAAGAGAAAGTAAACTACAGGGTACTGAAAGAAACTCTCGGAAAAGCTCTCTAGCTATGTCGTCGCCTCACGTACTGTCCCGACCGTTACCTCCCGCAGTATCTGCAATTGGGGGGTAGTGAGAAACCATCTAGGTTCTCCCAGTGGGTACCACAAGCCGACGAAGGCGAGCTGCACTCACTGGTAGCCGAAAGATAATAATAAGAGGTAAACAGTAATACTACAGTAGTATGATATAGCAAGAAATGAGAGAATGTAATATAAACAACTATCGCTACCGTAATTATATAGATGCACCAACCGGACGAACAGTCCAAAAATATAAATCCAATCAACCACCATGTTGGTCAAAAGACCTCAGGCAAATGTCACGCTATGTTCAACCTGGCATATAACCCTAGTAGTAACCGCATCGGGCTCACGGGTCGGAAGTATGAACATTTCTCCGAAAAGAACACCCTCTTGCGGTGGATTAGACTGCTGGTGTACGCAAAATGCACAAAACATGCTATGACGATCAATGCAACATGATCAAAAGCCAACTACCGGCGAATAGCCGATGATTAGTCGTCAAGTAAAGTACCGACCAAGAAGGTTTTGTGCATTGATCGTCAAGTAAAGTACTCAATCTCATGCATGTGGGTCAAATCGACCAAACAGGCCAATCGAATGTGATAATAACATCTAATCGAGTACCGCTCTACTACTAAGTCATGATGAATGTAAAAAGAATACCAGTAAAGCAATCAAGTGTGAAGTCAGACGGTGAAACGTGCTCAACATGCAAAGTGTGTATAACGAATAAAAAGGGGAATAAGGAATATCACCAAGCTAGCACCACTGTACCGACTCCAGGTCGAAGTACCCACCTGATTCGGCGAAGCACCTAACTCCTACGATGCTCTAGCTCACCAACCGTACCTTACCTGCACAAGATCTACCGAGTCGAGACTAAATTCTACGACTCAAGATCACCCATCTCTCAACCCCAGAACCGTCGGAAGAAAAAGATCTTTAAATCAGACTCCCAGAGCCCACCGGAAATTTTCGGAACATCCTCGGAACCTCCAAACCGCTCCGAAAAGTCACAAATAATTAATTAAGACACTCGCTATCCCAAAACGCACCAAAATAGGTGTCTGGACAGCAAACACTAAAATCACAATTATAAAATATAATTAAGTGCCATTTTACCGAAATAGGTCCCCGGCATTGCCGAAAACGGCTCCGGAACCTCGTTTAAGCTCCACGAGGACCGCGAATCATGGACGAGTAGTCCAAGGGGTCCGTGCATGTTGCCCGAGGCAACCCGGTCAATTTGCATTTTGGGTCCCAAATGTTCCAACAATTGCATAAAAATTAATTAAAATAATTAAATATGCCATTACTGCAAATCGAGAGCTTCGAGGGAGAACTGATGGCATGGGTCGATAGATCTCAATGCACGGAACGTCGCGCTCACTGTCTGGAGCGACGATACCCGAGGAGTGCTCCGGGTCGAACCGGATGCCAAAACCAACTTCGCTGGGGGGAAAGGCGCAGCCCGACACACAAACCGAGGTGATTTCGGGCTCGACGGTGTCGCTGGAACGTCAGCGACGAAGAGGGAGCAAGCTCGGACCACCTCAAGCTGCGGCCAAAGGAGAAGAAGAACCTTCTATTCACAAGGAGGCAACAAATAGGGGAAAAAGGAAAGGACCAAGCTTCGGCTCACCTCAGGGAGAAGGGCGCTCGGATCTTTCCCAGGGAGGGAGGAGCAGCGCGACGTGTAGTTCCCACGCGCATAGGCCCGCATGGCCTATGCCTCGCGCGCGCTGTGGGCTCTGCGGTCGCGCGCGTTGGGCTCTGCCCGAGCGCGCGGCCCGCGTGACAGGGCGCAGTTGTGGCTGCGGCAGGCGCCAGGCTCGGGCAGGAGGCGCCCGGGGCTGGCCTCCCACGCAGCCCGCACAAGCCCTAGGCGGCGGCGGCTCCCACGCACAGCGCGCGTGCGGCGTCCAGGTGCGCGGCGGCTACAAGGAGGGGGGCGCCAGATCTAACCCCTTCACAGCTACGGCTTCGACGACGGCGCGACGGCGATCGGATCTAAGGGAGAAGAAAAGGGATCTATGGCTGTGTTTTTCTTGGTGACTGTGGAGGAGGAAGAAGAAGGTTAGGACTAGTTAGGATTTAGCCTTAATCCTAATCCTACATGTATACTCCTCTCACTCCACATTTGGAATAATTCCAACCATGTCCCGAAGCAAATTACTCCATTCACTCCACATTTGGAATAATTCCAACCATGTCCCCAAGCAAATAACTCCATTCTTTAGCCCCAAAATTTGTATTTTCGAAATTTTGAATTTTTGAAAAACGTGTCCAACGCCCAGTCACCCCAAATCAACGGATTTCACAAGTTCCGGAGCAGAAAAACTGCGATTTTATCCGAAATCACAAAAATCGAATTTACAGTTTCCTTTTCTCGCAAAACGCACAAATCCGGACATCGGATTTGAAATTCGATCGCACCACCGTCTTCAGCTCGACGACGCCGTCCAAGTGACGATTATCTTTCTTTGAAAATTTCACCGGATCACGAAATTAATCGTTTTACAGAGAACACCCATTTTCACGATTCTCGTCAAGTCCCGATTTTCACATTTTTTCGTGCAACCAGCACAGCTAATCTGAAAACCAACTTGACTACTCCCTTCAGCGCTGGTCCACCTACAACCTTGTGGTTTCGTTTCTTAGGAATTATTCCTCAAAATGCTGAAAAAGATACCATCTTTAAAGTTTCAGAATGTATAAATTCCAACTTAATTTAATTTTCTCATTTAAAGATTCAAATCCGAAAATTTAAAATTACAGATATTGCACTTAATTGTACCGGAGAGTACTATACTACATGTTAGTGTTTTTTTTTTTTTTTTTTTTTTTTTTCAAAGACACTACTAAACTTTTTTTTTTCCTTTTCAATTCCTACACTACAAACAATAAATATATATAATTTTAGACCAAAACTACCAGTTCTGCTTAGAAAACATTAATAACAAAACATATATTCCACCTATTTTCAGGAAAAAAAAAAGAATAGAAATAGCTTAAAAATTAGTTGTAAATATTTTGATAGAAGTTTTTAATAAATCCATTTTTTATTATCTAAATTGGATTTTAATAAAAAAAAGAATAGAATTTTGAGACCTTCAGTCGAGACACTGTTGATTCCTAGGGCATTCTGCAGCACTTATTTGGAAGGGCCAAGAGTAAAAACTCCAGAACAAAGTGGATTAATAGAAATAGCTTAAAAGTACCTTTTACATGCATTAATTTTACAGTGATCACCAAGATGAATTTTGAAAAATGAACATAGAAATAGAACAATTGTATCCAATTAATTCTGTATAATCCCAAAGTACCGTCTTAATGGTGCTAATTTGTATAATGTCCATTCTAATATTTTGATCTGGTGCTCACACAGATTGATAAGGGATAGTTGCATCACCTTGACCTTAGACATCATTATAAAAATATGGCAAATGGGCCAGTTCTTTTGAGTCTTGGATGCAATAGTATGATAATATGATAAGTAGCCTTTTTTGCTTTATGTGTATTTTAAATATAAGCAAATCAAACTATTCTTTGTATTTATTATGTTCTACGGTTTATATGTTGCAATTTCTTTTGTTTCAGATTGAAGCAACAAGCGGGATTTTGGATGGTTTGCAGTTTTTGAACTTGTAGCTGAAGCTAAATTGTTTTGTTCTACGGCTTATATGCCATGGTTTGCAGTTCAAAAACAAAACTAAATTGTTTTGTTGCATTTTTTCATTGCTATAGACCATGATTGTAACATCTTATAGTTTTGTTAAGAACATTTTTACTGTTTTGTTATAGACTTTTATTGCAATTTAGTAATATGACTCTAGTTTTTTTAACCAGAACTGCTGGAGCAAATACTACCAACGGTTTTTGTAATCTTTACCAGCAGTTTTTACTGTTGGTAAGCATAGTACTAAACAACATGTTACTCCCAAACTCAGCTACTGTAGTGAGCTTTACTGTTCCAATTCTTTATCCATTAGAATGCAAGTCTCTCTGCAGCAAATTCAATTTGATGTATTTTAAAAGCTTGAAAATTTATAGCTGCTAAAAAATAAAACCCTCTCAGTAGATTTGCATAAAGAAAGAAATGGATGTGCGCATGCCAACATGATTAATTTCTTAAGTTTAGGTTTTCTAACAAGTAATGGTTTCTTGATTGACTACATGATATGGAGATAGCTTTCAGGGTGGGTGTTCTTTGAAAACTAAACAATTATTAGAATCTTTTAGATCATCAAACTATAAAGAAAATTGTTAAGATATTCAGACAAAATGAAGTGCACGCCTAGGAAAAAGGAATCGACCATTACTATGCCAAAATTTACTTTCAAAACTTCTGAAAACAATACTCAGTATATCTAAATAGGGAAGAATATTCTTATTTATATTGTTGCTTAGCCAACCAATAATTTCTTAAAAGTTACATAAGTTTGCAAAAATCAACAAACTGAACTTAGTTTGGCAAACGAGGAATTAGCATGAAGCAAATACACAAATGGAAGTAGGAGCTATATATATATGTTCTTAATTATATATTTACATAATTTCCTCATGATTCTTACTTTGTTTTTCTCTTTCTTTAACAAAATCAGGAGCAAGGATTCAGGAGTTTATGATTTGGCAGAATTGGATCAAGCCCTCTTCTTCTATCTAGATCACTTCTCCTGATCACTTAATTATAAAGGAGGTGCAAGTAATTAATATACTTTGTTGTTATTAAATAAAAGTTTGTTACATGAACATGTTGCATATATAATTATATCCAGCTTCAGGAGACCTAATATTTGCAAGATGTTCATGTGTGCAGAGACTTTGAGCATCTTTCCTTCTTAGTAGGGAGGGAGCCACAATTTAATTCCTGGAAGGGCCAAAGGCTATACAATCACAAAATTTTAAAATTAAAATTAAATTTGTTAAGTATACTTGTTGTCATTTAAAGTATATGTATATCAATAATTATAATTTTTAGACATCTATATTTTATAGTTTATAATATTTTTTTTTTTCACTGCTGATTTTTAAGACTATTAGATACTTAAATAATATATACTTAAATTTATAACTTCTTATATATTTAATGAGGACCTATCCACCCATAAATGGGTGTACATCTTACACCCCCACCCATCCAAGGGTGGGGGCTTCTCCACCCATCACTTCAAATGATGGGTGAAATTCACCCCACCCTTGGATGGGTGGGGTGTAAGATGTACACCCCTTTTGGGGTGTACACTTAGTTTTTTTCATATTTAATATGCAAGCATTATGAATGTTATATAATATGATGTATGGTATATCAAGTATATATAATTATTTTTTAAAAACATCTCTAGGGATACACACTAAATTTTTTTTTATATATAGACTATTATTGTAACATTTGTTTAGCTATAATTTATTTTTTAAGTCAAATAATAATATAGGAATCTAAAATAAACATTTTAAAAGTTGAGGGAACCATGGCCCCCCTCAGTCTACGTATGGCTTCGTCGCTGCCGACGGCGTAACGGTTGGGGAGGAGGTAGGAGGAGAGGAAGGGTTCGTGTGGTTTCTGCTGGGTGCAAGAGTTCTAGGGCTAGGGTTGCAAAGAGCAATTTTTGCTAGGTGCAAGAGTTCTAGGGCTAGGGTTGCAAAGAGCAACCCTTTGCATGCCTTTTATAGCTCTAGCAACAAGATGCTAGTTGGTCCCTCATCTCTCAGTATTTTGAGTTGGGTCCTTCACAGTAAAAGAATATTACACTAAGGTCCCTCTCCAAGAAGTTGCACGCACTTCGATGCATAAAATGTAGGGTTTCTTGTACAAACATGATGTTTTTCCACTTTTTTTTTTGTATTTTTTGAGGTACTAGGGTCGTCAAACGAAAAAAAACGGGCTTCCCTACGACGTTCGGCTCAACGAGACCTATCGAGTAACGATTTTAGTTTTTCGAGTTTGAGCTTCGATAAGTTGTGTTTTCATCTTTTACAGTGACATTTATCGTTTGGCATGCTTTTTGATATTTTACACTCATCAAACGTAAATTTGGATTGCGCTATTGCGCTTAAATCGACGAGACCATTCAAAGCAAGTATTTATATTGTCGAGTTTGGACTCATATTGATAGATTTAGCCAACTTTATTTAAAAATTCAAAAATTTCTACAGTTACTATTCACAACTTAAGTCATAGCCATTACTCACTTATATATATATATATATATATATATATATATATATATATATATATATATATATATATATATATATATATATAATTAAGACTTTATTGAATTTCAAACTCGAATTTTTTGAATATTATAATATTCTGGATGGAGATCTGGTCGTCGGTGTCGATGTCGGGATCGAACAAGTAGGCGGAGCCCTCAGCCTAGCTGAACTTGACGGAGCCGTTAGCCTTGCTGGTGACGACCTTGTGCGGTGAAGGGGTCACCGGCAAGGAGAACGACAGAAACAAGCTCGCCGGCGAGGAGCACGGCTACAAAAGGGTTCGCCGGCGAGGAGATTGGCAGTGAGGGGCCCACCGGCGAGGAGATCAGTGATACAATGCCCCAAGTAGCCTCATTAAAGAAAAATATTCTCAATCTAGCCTTCTTTTTAAAAATTTTTCCAATCTAGCCTCATCTCTGTAGATTAGAGAAAAAATAATAATTAAGAGTATTTACACTTTACTTAAGAAAAAAAATATTATTTTTTTCTCTCTCCTTCACCCACTTTCTCTTTTTCTCTCTCTCCTCTGCACACACACTCTCTCTCTTCTCTCTCTCTCTCTCCCCCGCCCCTCCCCCTCCCCTAACTCTCTCTCTCTCTCTCTCTCCATCCACGCCCTCTCTCTCTTTTCTACCTACCGACCCACTTTCTCTCTTTTCTCTCTCTCCTCTCTGCACACACACTCTCTCTCCCCCCCTCCCCCTCCCCCAACTCTCTCTCTCTCTCTCTCTCTCTCTCTCTCTCTCCCCATCCGTGCTCTCTCTCTCCTCTCATACTTATCAATAATATAAAATTAATAATTAATTTTTTATAATAATAATATTTAATATTTAATAATAAAATTATTAAATTATTATTATTATTAGTATTTAATTTTACTATATAAAATCAAATAATTATAGATAATATTTAATAATAATTAATAAAATTATACTTATTAATTTAAATTATTATTTATTTATTTATTATTATTTTTATTCTTCTTATTATTGCTATTATAAGTATTTAATTGATCAAACAAATCAACGTGATCAAATAATTATAGATAATAATTAATAATAACTAATAAAATTATATTTTTAAATTTAAATTATTATTTAATAATAATATTATTATTAATTTAACTAAGTAATTTATATTATTAAATATCTAATTGAACTATATACTAAAAAATAAATATAATATAAAATAATATAATTGTATATTAAAAATAAATAAAAATACTTATAACAGTTGACTACACACTGAATATAACAGTTGATATAATTAAAAATAATGTGACTATACACATTTAACTACACATTAGATATGATATAAAGTTGACTATACTTGATATAAAGTTCGACTTGACTACACATTTGACATAAAGTTGACTACACTTAATATAAAGTTCGAGTTGACTACACTTAATATAATATCCGACTTGACAACACAATTGATATGATTATACAACTGATAGGACTATACACTAGCTGTACAAAACTCTAGAGATGTTATGGCTATATCCTATACACCTATATCTAATACTCTTTGATTTTAATATAAAAAAATAAAAAATCTCCTCTATAAATAGTTGAACATCTGTTAATTTGAACCTCACTCTCATTCCTCCTTTCTTTATACACTTTAGAATACACTCATTTCTATTCTACTTCTCTATTTTTAATGCATATCTTACTTATATAATCAAAAGGAATTATAAAAGCACCAATTGCTTTGAATCAGATTCGTGAAGCCCATTTGTGCTCCTCTGGAATTTTCTACGCAGATCTTTTCTACACATTTGCACCAATTGCTTTGAATCGGATTCGTGAAGCCCATTTGTGCTCCTCTGGTATTTTCTACGCAGATCTTTTCTACACATTTGGTTTTATTTTGTCGGTATGTTTTTTATTTCAGAATTTATTTCTCAATAAATTATTTAATTTCAAAGTATAATTTATCTTATATCGATTTATTTCAAAATAGGGAATTTTCATATGGCGCATCAACCAATTCCAATCTTCTTATATTTTGATGGAAATATTGTTCATGGTCCCAAAGGAGTTGATTATAATGGTTCTGATCCAAAAACTATTTGGGTTTCTCGTATTATAAGTTTTAATGCATTAAAATATGAAATTTATATGCAAACCGAATGGGACCGAGATTATTTTGATATAAAAATTAATGGGAGATATCAAGTCGGTGGGAGAAATAGACTTTATTTCATGCTCGTTCCTATTATCGATGACTCTTCTTTGCATGCTTTTATTGAAATATTCCAAACAGAACATGCGTGCTGGGGTGCTGTCCAATTATATCTTGAGAAAATTAGCAAGACGAATGTTGTTGTAGATCCATTTAGTTCACAAAATATTGGCGAAGGACCATCTCAACCATTATCATTCCCATATTCTGAAATTGCTACGTCAAATTATGAGAATAATGATAATGAACAGAAAATTTATGAGGCTACCGAATTGTTAGGAAATACTAATATAGGCCTAATGTATGATATAATAGCAAATGAGGATAGAAATCAACTTTATGACGGTGCTTGTGTAAATAATGAGTTAACTAATGATAACGACGAAGAACTTGATATTGATAGATTAGAAGAGCCAGATAGTCCTATAGCACCTCGAGCAGCTACAGCAACTGAGTTTGAGAATATTTAGTGGATTGATAATGCAGTAGTAGAAAATTTTGCAACACAATCTACATCAGGAACGGGTAACTATGAGTTGTATAAAGGCCAACAATTTTTTGATAAACACTCATTACAACATACTGTGAAAATATTCTCCTTACAACAACACAGGGAGATTATAGTTGATCATTCTAGCACTAAGCTATTATCAGTGAAGTGCAAATGGAGTCTTTGTGCTAGCTTTCCTAAAAACAAAGACTACTTTAAGATTAAGACCTTAACAGGCCCTCATACTTGTGTAAATGCCTTAATTGATCGTGACCATAGACAATTAGATTCTATTGTAGTCACGCATCATATAGTAGGAATGGTAAGAAAGCAGCTTAACTTGAGTCCAGCCGCAATTATTGAGAATATAAAATCTTCTTATAATTATGAGATATCTTATAAGAAGGCATGACTTGCAAAAAGAAAAGCAATTGAACTACTTTTTGGAGGGTGGAAAGAATCATACGCTGCACTACCACTATTTATGGCTGCATTGCAAGAATCTAATCCAGGAACAGTTGTTAAGTGGGTTACAGAACCAAGCACCGAGCCAGGGAAGGAAGTATTTAAACGTGTTTTTTGGGCATTTGGTGCATCAATTGAAGGTTTTAAGTATTGTAGACCGGTGATTAGTATAGACGGCACATTTTTATATGGAAAATATAAAGGCACAATGCTTATTACTGTTGCTCCTGACGCTAACAATCAATTATTTCCGCTTGCTTTTGCAATTGTTGAGGGTGAAAATAATAGCAGTTGGGAATGGTTTATGGCTTGTATTAGAGAGTACATTACCGATCGTCATGAATTATGTGTTATTCTGATCGTCATGCAGGTATACTGAAAACAATGAACAATCAATATTGCGGTTGGGTAGAGCCATTTGCTTATCACCGTTTCTGTATGAGACACTTTGCCACTAATTTTTTTAGCCATTTTCGTGACAAATCATTGATGAACAAACTTAAAACAATCGCTACACAAAGACAGATCCGAAAATTTGAGAAGTCTCTAAAGGAGCTGATACAAGTAAGACCAGATGCTGAAGAGTGGATTAATAGACAACCTCGTGACAAGTGGGCGCTTGCATATGATGGAGGTCGTCGGTATGGTATGATGACCACAAACTTATCTGAAATTTTTAATAATGTTCTTAAAGGAGTTTGTGGTTTACCAATAACAGCAAACGTTGAACTCACTTTCTATCGTGTGAATAACTATTTTATCGAAAGACGAAAAGTTGCAGAAAGACTTACTGGAGAAGGGCAAAAGTGGAGTCCGAAAATTCAAAATATTCTTGATGAAAAGCGAGAAAAAGCGAACGGCCATATAACAAGAATGTTCCATCATAGACCTGGAGTATATCAAATTCAAACCAAAACTGTTTACATATGCGGGCGTCGAAAAGGAGGAAAGACTCAAATTGTAGACTTAGGGAATCAGAGTTGTTCATGCCAGAAATTACAAATTTATCATTATCCTTGTTCTCATTATTTGGCAGCTTGTTCTGTACGTGCAATAGACTACCAATCCTTTGTTGATAAAAATTATTCTGTTGAGGCACTCGCACCCTAGATTTAATCCCAAACCAGATTATTGGCAACCATATTCTGGTTCTATTTTGATTCCAGATGAGTCTATGCGTAGGTCAAATAAGGGTCGTCCAAAATCAACGCGCATTCGTAATGATATGGACATAAGAGAGAAAAAAACAGATTATATATGTGGAATCTGCAAACAGAAAGGACATAATAGGCGAAAATGCCCCAACCGAGATCAATCAGGTGATATCAAATATTACCATATTACTTTATATATTGTTTAAAAATATAGTTCATAATATATTTTTTTTAATATAGGTACTTCACAATAATATGATATGCTTTTTCATCGGGAACGAGATATGGTATAGAAGATCATAAACATCGAGCACGAAGAATTAAGGCATCAAGTTGGAAGAATTAAGAATGATTTAAATTAAGTAATTGTAATGTTATTTTATGTATGAACAATTAATATTTTTGTATGACTGAATTATTTATTTTCATTGTCTATTGAATATTTAGTTTTTTGTGTGCTTATCTTTATTATTTTTAATATATATTTATGTTATTTTAATTTGTTTGGAAAAATCATTAGTGATAATGTGATATGTGATTAATCATTATTATTATTATTATTATTATTATTATTATTATTATTAATTGTTAACTAAAATTATTATTATTTTTTGAGTGTGCAGTTCTATCATATATTTAATAATATTAATTATTTAGTTAAATTAATAATAATAATAATAAATAATTTAAATTAATAATATTATTTTTATTAATTATTATTAATTATTATCTATGATTATTTGATTTTATATAGTAAAATTAAATACTAATAATAATAATAATTTAATAATTTTATTATTAAATATTAAATTTTATTATTATAAAAAGTTAATTGTTATTTTTATATTATTGGTAGGTAGAAGAAAGAGAAAGGGCACGGATGGAGAGAGAGAGAGAGAGAGAGAGAGAGAGAGAGAGAGAGATAGGGAGGGGGCGGGGGAGAGAGAGAGAGAGAGAGAAAGTGTGTGTGCAAAAAAGAGAAAGTGGGTGAAGGAGAGAGAAAAAAATAATATTTTTTTTCTTAACTATAAATATTCTTAATTATTAATTTTTCTCTAATCTACAGAGATGAGGCTAGATTGAAAATTTTTTTAAAAAGAAGACTAGATTGAGAATATTTTTCTTCAATTAGGCTACTTGGGGTATTGTATCCCCACTGGCGAGGAGATCGGCGGTGAGGGGCTCGCCGGCGTGAGCTTGCCGAGGAGAGTGTGGTGGTGGAAGAAAAGGGTTTTGTGGTTTATGAGAGAGAGAGAGAGAGAGAGAGAGAGAGAGAGAGGGAAGAGAGAGAGATAAGGAGGTGTTAATTAAGTTGGCTCTGGGAGAGAGAGAGAGAGAGAGAGAGAGAGAGAGAGAGAGAGGGAGGGGGAGGGAGGGAGGAGGGGGGGGGGGTTAAGTTAATTTTTAAAATTATATTAAAATTATAAATTATTTATAAATTTAATTTTAAATAAATATTATTCTAATTTTAGGCCGGCTGGGTAATAGGTGTGATAGGATGGATAAAGAGGATGTGTTCAAATGGGTTTTGAAGATGCTCATGAGTGGGTTTTTGTCCTGGTGGGCTTTTAGGCCTGATGGGTAATTTTGAAAGAATGTTACCTAGTATTAATAACAATACTGTTGAAGCGTCGTTATAATTTAATTAACAACGACGCTTTAAAAAGCGTTATTATAATTTGATTGTTTAATTATTTATTGGTGATTTTTTTAAAGCATTAATTAATTATTTATTGACGATTTTTTTTTTTAAGTGTCGTCAATTAATTATTTATTGACACTTAATTATTGTAGCGGCATATAACAAATATTAAAGACACTATAATAAAGCGTTGCCTAAAAAGCGTCAGTATTAACATATTTTGTTGTAGTGAATTAGATTCATCTTTTAAAGCTCAAAACTCACATACATGGGTATTCACCTCACTAGTAATTCCACCTAAAAAATCGTGCAATTTGACATATGAAATGTCGTATTTTTTGAATAAATATTTCGTTCCCAATTTTTGCATTTTTTATTTTTTTTTCGAAAAATCGTGCTTTCGACATGCCAGAACGAGAAACGGACATCACCTCAACATTTACTGCGATGAAACTAATCAAGTAATAATTTTACTTTGTCAGGATCGAGTCTCGTTTCGTCAATTTAGTCGTTTTCTCGCGAAGATCTTTAGAAATTCAAATTTCAAATTTAAATTTTTATAAATTCATTTCTTTTCGAATTTCAGATCATTAATTTTCTCGATTACTACAATATGTTGGTACGGTGACCATTGATAGATCAAGTTATGAATTTATATAACAAAAACCGTTTTGATCTCATACTAATATAGTAAATAGACCTGATTGTAATTAAAGAGATTTTTTTTAAAAAATAGTTATTCTGGTACGCGCATATCATAATATAATTATTTTAAGGTATAATATGTAACCCAAGTAAAAAATTGTTGAATTTAATTTTTTTTCTATATGGGGGCTAATATATTTACAATTATATTACGAAATATTTAATTTAATAAAGTCATTAAATGATCTAATATGAGTTACAGTGACCTCTATTAGGATAGACTATTAATGTATATAATCCAAATACAAGTCTAATTAGGATTTATGAGATCCTAATTAGACCTAATATATAGAGAGCACAATAGGATTGTGATCCATGAGTTGAATTCCTGCCATCAGTTGCCCTGCCTTATTTTCAGAGCAAATTAATTAGACGATAAATTTAAATTTAAAAGCACTCAATTCGAGATAAATTTAGTGTTAGTATTTGAGAGACGTTAAATTCTAAAAATATATTTCATAATGCATGAATTTGATAATCATATATAATATTTTTAAATATATTAACGATTATATAACAGTTTGCATATATTTTTTTGAATTATTTGCATAATTTGCGTAACCACATTGTTTGTCCATTTAAATTATGTATATTAAATTATTTTAGCTATAATTTCTCATACTAATTATTATATTCATTATTAATTTATTAATATTTTTATTTTTTATTATTATTTTATTATTTATAAATTTTTATTTCAGCAGTATATATTGGTTGAAATCCACGGATGACTTGACTAGCATTAATTGATTTGGATCGGTTAATGCCGCCGCCAAGGGCCCAGAGCGTATTGTGTGGGTCCCTTCTCATCCAACGGCTGATTCTTTTGAGAGAGATGCTGCTCGTATATTTTATTTTGAATTGTATGATATATATATTTTTTATTCAAGAATATAATTTTATTTATTAATTATTTTAATATATAATTAGTAAATTTTTTTTATTTTTAAATAAATAAGATATTAAATATAGGGTAATTTTATATATATTTCTAAAATTTTTCTGTTTTCAGATTTATCTCTCTTAAAAGACTAATATATTAAAATTATACTTCTTACGTTTCAATTTTTTTTTCCAAAATACTTCTGAAGTTAAACTTTGTTAGTGTACCGTTTGGAGCTGCCGTTATCGGTGTAAAATTATTATTTTGCCCTTTCAAATATTCTATCATATCTTATATATTTTTTTTTTTTATGTACCATTAAATATTTTGGTAGATATAGACAAAATAGGTATATCTGATAGTTTTCAACTCCGATTATTATTTAATTCTAGTTAACTTAATGAAAGGAAACGGTAAAGATATTTTTAATAATAGTAGAATATATGAGGGATATATTGGAAAGAAAAAAAAGAAAGTGTAAATCAGATATTTTTTCAGGATACACTGATAATTATTCTTAAAATATATATTTTTTAGAAATGTACCAAAAGCATTTTTCTTCTTATCCAGCACAATTGATTCAGAAAAGAACACTACTGGTATCGTAATCCGTGCCGTCAGGCCGTCACGTAATCGGTTACTCTACTTTTGTTGTCTTCCTCCAGTCTAGCACTCAAAATCCCTTCGTCCCTATTTTTCCCTCTCTCCTCCTCCTATCACATAACCCTAACCCTAGAAGCCGCGATCCTCTTTGTTCTCCCTGATCGATCCATTTCTCCGATCCGTTGTCATGACGACCGACTCTTCGAATCGAGGTGAGCGTCCCATTTCCATCTCCTTCTGTTTGCTCTTCGATTCGATTCGATTCGAATCGAATGGTTTGATTTGATCTCGGATCAGTGATAGAACCAATTTCTTAATGAAATTGAGATGATCTTTTGATTTGTTTGATAGCGGAATTGGAATAGGAAGTGTTTTAATTCCCTCTTTATTGCGTGTTTAATGCTTCTGCAGGTATCGGATTGCCGCCGCTGGATATCTCTGCTGCTTTTCCTCAGGCAACACCTGCTTCGATCTTTCCCCCTTCAGGTTCGATTTAAGATTATACTGATAATTTTGATTTGTATATATATAGATGAAGATGTATATAGATGAACAGGAAAAATTGTAGAAACGCACCTCGAACTTTTGAGCTTTGTTAAATGACCTCCCAAACTTTAAATTTTGGCTATTAGACCCCCTAAACTAAATAGTTTGATCAGCCCTCTCGTTCAAGTGATGTTACTGATTGAACAACTGTGTCAGTGGCATGTCTCACAGAAAATTTTGTAAAGCTTCAAAATACAGGAAAAAGAAAAACTACTACTGCTCTCAGGGATGGAACTAAAGAATCCTAATTGAAGAATAGGGTGGCTCCTTTATTGATTTCTACTCCTTTTCTTCAAGTGTTACAACAGCAAAAATAGGTTTTGTTCTATTTAATTGAAAGCTTCACAAGATCATATGAAAGGCATTTGTTAGGACCAGCTACTTAATTGTTAGCTTGCCTTCGCTTGAGAAGAAGGGCCTTTTGAACTATTTAATAAACTTTGGGGGTCGTGTCAAAATTAAAAGTTGAAGGGACTATTTGCGAAACTATGAAGTTCAGGGGATGTTTATACGTTTATTCCAGATGAATATATGGGTCTATTTTGCCCTACTTTTGCTTCCGCTTTCGGCTGAAGTCATCTCTCGTGAAGTGCTTGGCGGACAGAAATCTGGAGCTTCTGCTCTGGCGGGAAGTAGAAATGTTATTGTGCGGCCCTAAGCTCTTGAGCAAATCTTTCTTTACTGACACTTAATCTGTTGAACTCACAGTTTCGGACTATTATCAATTTGATGAACTGTTGAATGATGAAGAAAAGGCCTTACGGAAAAAAGTTCAAGCAGTTATGGAGAAAGAAGTTGCTCCCATAATGGCAGGGGTATGTCTCTAATTCCCTGGCCATTTTTCTTGTACTTCTAAGCAGTAAAGGAAGTAAACCAATCGGTAACTCACAAAGTTGCAGATGCCAACATGGAACTTCTTGCGTTATGTTTATTTTTTATCCATGTGATTCTTATGTAGGTGCGTATCTATCTTTCTTTGTATGTTTATAACCCATATTAAATCTTTCATATTTTGAGTTATGATTATCGTTAAAATTGATTTTACATTCTGAAGTCATTATTAGCAAGAGGTATCTAGGTTCGCACTAAAGTCTAAAAGTGCTCTAGCTACTGTTTGGTCTGACAAAATGTTGTGATTGGTGGTTCTTTACCAATGCGATTGTAGTAAACTTGTGAAATTTGAACTGTAGGGAACGTAAAATGAAATGCAGGTTGTAAAGGGTAATTGGTCTTTTTCATGGACTGGTCAAGTTTCACTGGCTTTTGCCTAGATGCTTCAATTTGATTTATGTTTTACTGAATCAACTTATCCTGACATCATATGAGATTCTGAGTCCATTTAATTCATGGAGTATTGGTCAAATCATTTGTGCCGTAATTTGTTGAGCTGTCTCTTTTTGACAGTCTATTTCAACTTGCCCAACCTAAATGTAATTTCATTTACGATTTAAAATGCTAAGCATGTTCTGAAAAAATGATTAAGTTTAGACATAGTGAAAGCTATTTCTCTAGATTAGAATGTCATGTTATTGAAAGAAAAGCTACTACGGGCTTACTATTTTACCATGTATTAAATTCAAAAACAGTATTTTCAATGGTGTTGCTTTTTATCTCTTTGGCCTTTTTGCTTCTTGCTTCATTATAGGTTATGGGAGCTTGACTACTGGAAAATGCAGAGTAGATCTAATATCTTGTACTTGGGCTTATTAGTTGCCATATAAGGATTTTTTGGGTAAAGCATACATACCTTACCTCAATTATTGCACATTTTAATATAGGTGCCTCAACTTTAAAGATTGTGAATTTAGTTCCTAATTTTTTAGCATGCCTGATTTAAGTACCTCTCCCAGAACTTAGCGTACTTGTACATGCTTTGACAGAATATTTTGCAACATAGTGGAATATTCTATAACTGTTTTGATAGACTCTGTCAAAACTTGACAGGATTTTCTGAAATTAAGAGTGCTGAAAGTTAGATAGTAAAATTAAAATTTCTAAATATCAGGTATCCATTTCAACAATACTATGATAGAATTCAGATAAGGACTGTATCATTTTACTCTATTTTTCATACAGGCTTTTGTCCCCTTATTGATGCTTTCTATTTTGATGCATCTTTTCTGGTGTTGATTCTTCCATAGATATGACTACAACTTTCTTTCTGCAGTACTGGGAGAAGGCTGAATTTCCTTTTCATGTTATTCCCACACTTGCTGAACTTGGAGTTGCTGGAGGAACTATTAAGGTGCCTATCAGTTTATCCTTGGCTAAGTTCTACTAGTAGCAATACTACCAAGAATGTACCCTAGAATGTACTTGATGAGTTAGTGCTACTCATGGCCATTTGTGATTTGTAAAGTTATTAATAATTTAGGCATGACATTCAACATGGACATCAAATTTTAAAGCTAAAAAATAACTATTTGTCATGTATACGATGTTGACTCATCAACAAATATTTTGTGGTACATTCTAAGATATGTGTAGAATGCTCTTCTTCTAGTGTGCTCAAAGATATTTTGGACATCTTTTCTACTAGGGTTATGGCTGTCCGGGGCTTTCCATTACTGGAAGTGCTGTTGCCCTGGCTGAAATAGCTCGGGTTGATGCTAGCTGCTCTACTTTTATTTTGGTGCATTCTTCTTTGGCAATGCTTACAATTGGTAAGCACTTCTAAGTTGGCTTTGAGTAAGTCTAGCCCTTCGGTCTAGTTCTGTAAGAATGTTAATTTGCAGATTTTCAACAGCTAAATTTTCGTTTTTGTGTTTTGATCTGTTATAACGAGAGCAGCACTGTGTGGATCAGAGGAGCAAAAGCAGAAATACTTACCTTCATTAGCCAAACTTCAAACTGTTGCCTGCTGGGTAAGTTTATTTGTGAAGTTGATAGGGGCTTTTGAATATATATATCCCTGCAAAATTATTATCTATTTACATATGCACACTTGTAAAATCCTCATTACAAAAATACCCTTCTATCTTATGGGGGAGTCGTTTATTGATGGGGAAGTCAGTTTTGTATTATAGAAAAATTGTTAGAGTGGCAGTTCTGTAAATATTAGGGTACTCAGGGTATCTATGCAACAACACTTAGTTATTAAAGGTGGTCTATGAAATAATTCAAGTTTTGTGGGTGTGTTAATACCATAATTTCTCATATGTTCAGTGAGATGCTGTGTGAGTTTATCAATGAATTACATGCTGCAGGCTTTGACTGAGCCAGATTATGGAAGTGATGCGAGCTCTTTGAGAACCACAGCAACTAAAGTATGATTTTCAATTACTTAGATTGAGTGGTAATTAAAGCCACTTATATTATGAAATCATTGATACTTAATACATGGCTTGCTAATTGCTCTTTTTTGGTTTATGTCAAAATTCTAGAAATTTTTGCTAACCAATTTATGTTTATTCTTCTGATAGAACAGGTCTCAGGAGGTTGGCTTATAAATGGCCAAAAGCGATGGATAGGTAACAGTACATTTGCAGATATTCTTGTCGTTTTTGCTCGGAACACAAACACAAACCAAATTAATGGGTAAATCCTCATAATTTCTGATCCTGAGAGCTTGCTCTTACATTTTTGGCCTGGCTGGAGCTTGTTTACAAGTGTGTGTGAGTTTTCGAAAAAGTGCTAACACCTTCATTGATATCCCGCCCAAACAGCTTCCCTTTGTAGTACGAGCTGAAGCGTCAAATTGGTTGTTCTGCTTTTGGGGTTCAAAATCTTATTTTAGCTTCCAACCACAAAAACTCCTGTCCATTCGCTGGCCAATCACATAGCTATTGTTTTTTGGAATAGAGAAGCTATTCAAGAAGCCAGGCCAAAAAGTGTAATAAATCTAGAATAGAGCAAGTACTATGCCTTGCTATAAAATCACTTTTGTTTTTTTTTTTACAGATTTATTGTGAAGAAAGGCAGTGCTGGATTAAAAGCCACTAAAATAGAGAACAAAATTGGTCTTAGGATGGTTCAGAATGGTGATATTCTTTTTAATAGAGTATTCGTCCCTGATGAAGATATGTTACCTGGCATCAAATCATTTCAGGATACAAGCAAGGTATTGTGAATTCTCTTCTATATGATGAGAACAAAGTTATAAGTGCCTGTCGGCATGGGCCGAGTCGTACCGTGCCAACAAGATATCAGCATGATATGACTCATTGCCGGTTGCATGGCTTAACATTATCTTTTCTTTGAAATTAGTAAATAGTTATTTTAATAAAGTGCAAAAAATTTGATGAAGATATACAATAAGCAATTAGAATGTATTGGTGCCAATAAAAATAAATATTTCATGTCATAGTGTGTCGGCGCACATGCATTTTTGTGACCGGCACGCATTAACACGACACGGCATGATGACACGGTACGACATGCACTGTGTCATACCGTAGCAATAAGTTCTTGTCATGACCCCTCACCATGGCACTTAAATCCTTGGATGAGAACCAAGGATTTAAGTATCCATCGGCACGGGCCGTATCTACCGTGCCGTACCGTGCCAACAAGATACCGGCACGATACAGCTCCTGTGCCGATGGCACAGTTCAAAATTCTTTTTTCTTAAAATTACTAAGTAATTTTCTTAATAAAGTTTAAAATATTTGATAAAGATACATAATAAGCAATTAAAAAAATTTGTTGCTAAAAAAATTAAATATTTCATACCATTATGTGTCGGCACGCATGTATTTTTTTTGACCGGCACTCATCGGCACGGCTCGGCATACACCGTGCCGTACCGTGCCGGCAAGTTTTCGGCACGATCCTGTGCGACGGCACTTAAATCCTTGATGAGAACTAACTGCTTATTCTAGGTATGTTAGTTTGGTTGTTCAATAAATTTAGATTTTCGAATTCTCTTAACTTGATGGCCCAGAGGGACATGCTTGACTTAGCGAATGGACATTTTAGTATAACAATAAATTAAGGTCTCGTTTGGTATTGTTGCTCTTTTTTTGTTTTTTTTAATAGAATTTCTACATAAAATAGTGTAGGAGTTGATGATAGATTACTTGCAATTCTTACATCTAGGGTGTTCGTTTGACAAGAAGAAATAAAAACTTCGAAATATTTTTTTTTTTACTTCCAAAATTTTTTGAACAAATTATCATCTATCACTTGGCCGGAGTGTATTGCAAACTAATCAATAACGACAGAAAAAAGAGTCTTTTTGTCGGTATGTCAAATTATATAAAATTAGTTAAAAAAAATAATGGCAGTGCCAAACAAGGCCTAAAAAACTCCTCCTTGATGAATAATATAACAAGAAATAAAAGGAATTTTTTCATCGAGATTTCCTTCTTGATGCACTAGTGTTTTTTGTTTTTAGTAGAAAAAAACCATTGAGGAACAAGAGGAGAAGAATGAATAGCAGCCAAAAAGAGTGAAGGGGGAACTGACCGTGGGGTTATCGAGCACACCTCAACCCACACAGCACGCTAGCGCAGCGGAAACAGAATCTTTCGTAGATGAAAGTAGACTAGAACGATCATAGAAAACAAGCAAGAGAAAAACTAAACAAATAAAAGGAAGAAGAAAACACAAGGACACAAGATTTTTTGGCCAACAATGTGTCGACCTACGTCTATGGACTAGACCATCTCAATGCGTTCTTTGATTAATTCATAACACAAAAGTATAAGGAGAAAAATTGGATTACAAGAAAGTCTCTCACAGAGGCTCTCCACGTTTTTCCTCTTAATTAGCGATTTTTTCAAAAAAGCTCTAAAAAAGAAAGATGAATCACAAGAGTTAATATAACTCTAAAAAATCTAATTCTAATAGAAAACGATCTCCACCGTCCATCCGAGTTTCTAATTCACTTCTAGTCGTCGTCGATATCCTCTTAAGAATCCTCTTTAAAATATTTCTAGATCATCCCTAATCTTTAGGAACAAGATTGGATCAAATTAGGGTCAAATCCAACATATTCAATCCGTCACGGAGTTGAGTACCGTGATATCGACTCGAAACATGGTTTTACATAATCCAACAATTCTCCCACTTAAAAACATGTGTCGAATTCCATAAAACACAAAATTGAAGATCTTGCCAAATTCTCTCTCCTCACGTAGCTCCAAGACTGAGACAAGTCATGCTTCAATTGAACTTCTCTCGAGTCACCGGCTTCGTTAAAATATCTGTTGAATTCGCATTCGTGTGAATTTTCAACAATGAGATAAAACCCTCATCCACCACATCTCTCACGAAGTGATAACGAATATTAATGTGTTTCGTCTGAGAGTGAAACGCCGAATTCTTCGCCAAGTGTATTGCACTTTGACTATCACAATTCCCACCATATCTTGCTTCACTTTTAATTCTCCTAGAAACCTTTTTAGACAGATAGCATCCTTACAAGCATGTGTCACTGCTATGTACTTCGCCTCTGTCGTCGACAAAGCGACTATTGACTGAGCTTCGACTCCCAGCTAATAGCACCACTGCTCATGGAGAAAACATAACCCGTGGTAGACTTTCTCCTGTCTTTATCTCCTGCGAAATCTGCGTCCACATATCCGGCGCACTCCAAACTCGCATAACCATAACAGAGTGAGAAATACGCAGTGCCTCTCAAATATCTGAGAATCTACTTCACTGCATTCCAATCTTCACAACCTGGATTCGCCATATACCGGCTCACTGCTCCCACTGCTTGAGCAATGTCGGGTCTCGTGCACACCATGACAAACATGAGGCTCCCTACCGCTGATGAATAGGGTACCTGAGCCATGTCGGCCTTTTCTACTTTCGTACCCGGTGATTGCTCGGCCGACAATTTTAAATGAATAGGAAGGGGTAGAACTGGCTTTGCATTATGCAAGTTGAAGCGCCGCAGAACCTTCTCCACATAACTTTTTTGTGAAAGCCAAACTTTTCTATTCTTTCTTTCCCGTAGTACCTTCATCCCAAGTATTTGATTCACAGTTTCTAAGTCCTTCATATCGAACTCACCGGCTAACTGAGTCTTCAAGATAGATATCCGACCCTTATTATTTTCGGCGACAACCATGTCGTCGACATATAATAACAAAATACAGAATCTCCCGTCATTATAATCGCAGAAATATGCACAATGATCCGCTTCAAGCCTATCAAAACCCAAACTTATAATAAAGGAATCAAATCGCTTTTACCAGCACCTTGGTGCCTGTTTCAAGTCGTACAACTATTTGTTCAACCGACAAACCAAAAACTCCTTACTTTTTTCGACAAAGCCTTCCGGTTGCGACATATATATCTCCTCCTCCAGGTCACCATGCAAGAAAGCTGTTTTTACATCCATCTGCTCGAGCTCTAAATCTATGACCGCCGCGATCGCCAAAACAACCCGAATAGTGGTAAGACGAACCACCGATGAGAAGATCTCATCGAAGTCGATTCTCGGCTTCTGAGAATATCCCTTCACCACCAATCTTGCCTTGAACCTCTCCACATTCCCATCTGTATCCTTCTTCACCTTAAACACCCACCGGCATCCAATCGCGTTCCTTCCCTTCGGCAAATCAACAAGTTTTCAAGTCATGTTTTTTCGAATCGACTCCATCTCCTCCTCCATCGCGCATTGCCACTTCCCAGCATCGGTCGACTCACAAGCCTCCTTATACGAAGTCGGCTCATTTTGCTCCGCCAAAGCAACATATGCACTAATATGGTTAGCAGAAAGAATAAATGAAGTGTTATAGTCATTATACCTTGCAGGAGGTCTAATGACCCTCCCAGGACGCCCGGAATCCGCTGGCGACTCTACCGGTGAATTTGTATAGTCGGATGATTGCGGAGATTCCAAGTCTGGTTCATCATCAACCACTTCATCGTCCTGCTGTGCTTGCTCAACTTGCACCTCATCGCGCGCTTCAAAGAGCTCAACCGGAATCATAGCATCATCATCTTGCTTTTTCTTGGTGCTTTGAAAGGACCCTTCATTGAAGACAACGTCATGATTTACGACTATTTTGTGGGTAGTAGGGTCCCACAATCGATACCCCTTAATACCTTTCGCATAGCTAAGAAATATACACCTTTGAGAGTTCTTATTCAATTTTGACATTTTCTCTTTCGGTATCCATGTGTAAGCATCACATCCAAAGACACGAAGATAGGAGTAATCAACGGACTTGCCGCTCCAGACTTCTTCAGAAATTTTCAAACTAAGTGATTTTGTCGGCGCTTGATTAATCAAATAACAAGCTGTGCTCACGGCTTTCCTCCAAAATCTCTTATCGAGTTTTGAGGTACTCAACATGCTACGGGCCCTCTCTATGAGTGTTCTATTTAACCTCTCCGCTACACCGTTTTATTGCGGTGTACCGGGTATCGTGAGATGCTGCTTAATTCCATGCTCATTACAAAACTCATCAAATTCTCTTGAACAATACTCCCCTCCGTTATCAAAACGTAGGCACTTTATTTTTAAATTCTTTTCATTCTCCATAAGAGTTTTGAACTTCTTAAAAGTTTCAAGCACATCGAACTTTCGCTTTAGAATATACACCCAAGCCTTCGGAGAGTAATCATCAATGAATGAAACGAAGTAAGAACATCCGCCCAACGAAGTATCGGGTGACTCCCAAGTATCCGAATGAATCAACTCGAGATGCTTCTTACTTCTTTGATGTGATAAAAAAAAAGACAACCTTCGTTGCTTCCCGTAGATGCAATCTTCACAAAAATCTAATGGCACGGACTTGTAACCTGAAAGAAGTTCACGGTTCGATAATACCTGCAATCCGCGCTCGCTCATGTGTCCCAAATGGCGATGCCACACCGTTGGAGACTCCACATTTGCGCTTGCAACAACCGCTTCTCCCACTTGAGTCTCGCCCACTAATCTATAAAGACTATCTACTTGCTCTCCTTTCATCAACACCAAACAATCTTGACATACCTTCAAGTGATCTTTCTCGCCGATGAATTTAAACCCTTGTTTGCAAAATTTTCCAAGTGATAGAAGACTTTTCAGAAGTGCAGGAACATGCCGAACATTAGAAACCGTCCGAATAATACCATCAAACATCTTGATCCGAACGTCTCCCACTCCAACTATCGGACATGCCATGTTGTCATCCAAATAGATAACTCCACCATCACGTGACTTACAAGAATGAAACCACTCCCTATAGAGAGTCATGTGGAATGACGCCCCCGAATCCAAGATCCAATGATAAATAAGTTCGGATCTATCCAATGCGACTAACGCATCTCCATCCTCCAAACTAGCCAACTTAGCATCCGCTTCTGCTATATTACCTTGAAAATTATTTGAATCGGATTTACCATCAACTTCTTTAATCCGACAATCTTTCTTCACATGCCTCAACTTTCCACAATTCCAGCGCTTTACTTTCTTTTTGCCCTTGGATTTTGATATCGACTTTCCTCGATCACCATGCTCTCTCTCGAAAGGTCTTCCCCGTGCTATCATAGCCTCCCCTGAAGAACTTCCTTGACTAGACTTCCGCCTCATCTTCTCGGTAAGTAATGATGCAACAACCGACTCCATCTTAAGGGTTTCAACATGGCTCAAGTTTATAATCAAATTGTTCCAAGTTTCCGGCATCGAGCAAAGTAAAATACTTGCTTTTTCTTCTTCATCGATTTTCATGTCTAGGGCAGCGAGTTTGCTCACGATAGAATTGAATGTACTTAGATGTTCTTGTACCGGTGCCCCGTCCTTCATCTTTAGATTGTACAATTGTCGCCTTAAGAAGATTTTGTTCACCAATGACTCTTCTTCATAGAGATTTTTTAATTTATCCCAAATTTCTTTTGCGGTAGTCTCGGTCTCCACATTGAATAGCACCGAATCATCCAATGCCAAATATAGGTTTGCCAAAGCCATCTTGTCCTTCTCTTCAAATTGTTTATCTGTCATTCCTTCTAGCTTATTCTCCTTTTCTTGCAGGGCGATCTCACAAGCATCTTTAATCAAGACTGCTTGCATCTTCAGTTTCCACAACGCAAAGTTCGCTCCATCAAACCGAGAAATCTCATACTTTGTTGCAGAAACTTTCCCCGCCATGGTTTCACCGTCAACGAACTACGAAGAACCAAACGCTCTGATACCAATTGAAGGGGTAACCGACCGTGGGGTTACTGAGCACACCTCAACCCACACAGCACGCGAGCGCAGCGGAAACATGATCTTTCGTAGATGAAAGTAGACGAGAACGATCGTAGAAAACAAGCACGAGAAAAACTTAACAAATAAAACGAAGAAGAAAATATAAGGACACAAGATTTATGTGGTTTGGCCATGTGTCGACCTACGTCCACGGGCAAGACCACCTCAATGCGTTCTTTGATTAATCAATGACACAAAATTACAAGGAGAAAAATTGGATTACAAGAAACTCTCTCACAGAGACTCTCCACGTTTTTCCTCTTAATTAGGATTTTTTTTCAAATAAGTTCTAACAAAGAAAGATGAATCACAAGAGTTAATATAACTCTAAAAAATCTAATTCTAATAGGAAACGATCTCCACCGTCCATCTGAGTCTCCAATTCATTTTTAGTCGTCTTTGATATACTCTTAATAATCCTCTTTAAAATATTTCTAGATCATTCCTAATCTTTAGGAACAAGATTGGATCAAATTAGGGTCAAATCCAACATATTCAATCCGTCGCGGAGTTGAGTATCGTGATATCGACTCGAAACATGATTTTATATAATCCAACAAAGAGAATGTAGAAAGCAGGACAGTTTGGAAACCAACCTATTAAGATGGTATCAGTTTTTCAGCTCCTGTGGCACAAAAATAGTAGCTCATGCACCATTAGGAAGGGTTAGGGAGAAAGTTCCATGCTATGAGCCTGTGGAAAAGAATATCCATCATTGGATATGTAATGACTCAGCCAACTAAAACTAATAACTTATTATATCCAAACCACTGTCCCAAAATGCTTAGTCCAACTATTACTAAGAGCCCTTGGTCCTTATGTTCCACAGGATAAAAGTGAGAGAGAGAGAGAGAGAGAACTAATATTCCCCTAGAATGAACCCTTAGGTTCCGTTTGGTACGGGGGATATCCCCCAGTTTGTAACCAAACGACATCAGAATAGGGCGGAACTAGCTGATTCGGTCAAAGCGAGTTGTTTTGGGTTGTTCTGGAACAACCCGTTAAAAGTTGTTCCTAGGAAAATGAAGAATAATTTTGTTCTTCTCTTTCTTTATTAGATAAATACATATATAAATAAATATATTAATATAAATATTATTTCTATGATAATATATTTATATTTAAATCTTATTGTATAATATAAATTAATTTAATTTGATATATTATTTATTTTATTAAGTTTTATCATTTATATATTAACATTTAATTATTTTATTTGATATTATTATATATATTAAATTATTTTTCATATATTTTATATTTCTTTTAAATTGGTATTGAAATTTATAGTATTATTAATGAAATTTATAGGGATATTGCTAGTATTATATTTTATTCATTACATATATTATGGATAAATTATATAAAATAAATTGTTACATAAAATAAATTGTTATATAAAATAAATTAAATATATTGATATAAATTAAATTGTTATATAAAATATTATAGTATAAATTGTTACATAAAATAATTTTATATAAAATATACTGATATAAAGTAATTATTTTATTTTTTAAAGCATATTTAGACATTGTTCTAGATTTGTTCTAGACTTTTATCCAAACGCTATTAAGAATATCCCTAAGTGCATCCAAACGCAAATTTACCATTGTTCTAGCTTATATCGAGATATCCCCTATTCTCGGGAACGACAAAAGTTATCCCCCAGAATTTAGTTCTCGTACCAAACGCAGCTTTAGAAAATACATGAGAACAAGGCTTAATCAAGTATATTGCGACCTTAATTAAAGGCAGTACATGCGGTAAAGGATAGGTGGTGAAATGCTGTGTCAATCTCGAACCTGCATCGGAATTCAATTCTAATTACTCCTAAGGGCTTACTTTTCTGATACAGCAAACCAGTAGTTATGGGAAACATTGCTAAATGATGAAAAGGTTATGCGGTTTGTGTTCAATATAAGTTATTGTTGAAACCTGTCTGAAGCCTCTGTTTCAAAATATCAGTTTGAAGATTGTTTTGTAAAACATTGAAGAGTCCATAATTATACACGTTTCCCCTGTATTAAATTCTCACTTATATGAGCTCAATTCCTGTTGGGATAAATCAATTTGATACTGGGAATTCTAGTCTTCAACGAATTATTTATTTATTTATTAATGCAGCAACTATTTTTTCTACATAACTAATATCTTGTCAAATCGAAATATGTCAGGCCAGTTTGGGTTAACTAAATTGCCCTTTTGACCTTTCAAACCCTTTTCATCGAGTATATTGAAATGGTACTGTGACCAAAATAAATTTGCTTGGTTTTAGGTCTATATTCAGTTTATCAGAACGCCAAATGACCAAGCTGATTATCGACATCTTTACACGAAATCAGATTTTAATATCTCATTGTAATTGGACTGAAAGATTTGTCTGCTTGGATTATGGATTTGGACTATGGACTTATTAATGTAAACCAAGGAATAAACCATTAAGGTGAACTTAGGCAATTAGAATTATCATGTCCTTGCTTATAGAATTACCATGTCCTTACTTAAAATGATTCTGCCCGTGACATAATTACTGCTATGATGGTATGATCTATTCTGTGCACATCTCTATGTTTTAACATTCTCATCCTTTTCTTTCTCTGCTCATATTTTTCCATTACAATTTTCTTCAATACAATTTGATCAGGATTTCTCTTACTCGGGATCACTAAGAAATTTTTCACTGGTTGCAACAGGTTCTTGCTGTTTCCCGCATAATGGTTACATGGCAACCTATTGGCATATCGATGGGAGTGTTTGATATATGTCACAGGTATCGAATTATTTGAAATATTTAGAGTTTGCTGCCTGCAAATTATGTATTTACATATGTACTTAAATATCCTTCTGAAATCTGAATTTTCATTTATGCCCAGCAAAAACTTAATATGTTGCATGAATATACATGTGAAAGCCCCAAAACCATTCTATCATTTTCATCTATTTTATTTCAATAGTATGATGAAACTGAAATAGGTATCTAAACGAGAGGAAGCAATTTGGAGCTCCATTAGCAGCATTTCAGCTTAACCAAGAAAAGCTTGTTCGGATGCTTGGCAACATTCAAGCTATGCTCCTTGTTGGTTGGCGCCTTTGCAAGTTGTATGAATCCGGGAAAATGACTCCAGGTCACGCTAGCTTGGGGAAGGTTGGTATACTATTTTTGGGCAAATAATTCCTAATAATTTGCTTTTTAATATTCTGTGGTGGTTATTGTTAAGCTGTTTCTATACCTTACATGTGACTAGGAATTTTTATTCACAGGCATGGACTTCGTTAAAGGCGAGAGAGACAGTTTCTCTCAGCCGAGAATTACTAGGTGGCAATGGAATTTTGGCCGATTTTCTAGTTGCGAAGGTTGATTTTTTCTTCTTGGATGTCAATCACTCTCTTTCAATTGCTATTTCCTTTGTCTATTATTTGCTTATTTTAAATTGTTTTACCTATTCAAGGAATTTAAGTTTGCATTAAGACTCTTTATCTAAACAAGAAATCTAGAAGTGCCTTCTACATATTCATGTCTCTGCAAAAATAATCTATTCACATATACATCCCAATAGAATCTGCATTGTCATGTATACCCCTTGAAGTACAGTTTATTTAAAAATACCTCTGCTTTAGTTGGGGAGCTGTCGAATATCTGGGTGGCCTGGTTTTCCATTTGGAAAGTTTTTCTAAAAGGAGCTTTTTTATAGATACAAGGGTCTATTTGTAAGAAATTAAGTTTTTGAAGGGCATAAACGTAAATATTTTTTTTAAAAAGGGAATATATGAAAATTCAGATTTTGCAGTGATATGTATGCATTGTATGGATAATTTTTCTGGGGTGTATATGTAAACATAGTTGAATCGAAGTTCATGAAGTTTTTAGTTACTACAGCACTCTTGTAAAATATATGTCAGTTTAGTAATAAATATTTTTGGCTAAAATTTAATCATAATAATTAACTTGTTTTATTCTTGGTCACCACAGGCATTCTGTGATCTTGAGCCGATCTATTCATACGAGGGCACTTACGACATCAACAGTTTGGTGACCGCCAGAGAGATCACTGGGATTGCAAGCTTCAAACCTGCATTGTTGGGGAAAACATCACGAAGCCGTCTTTAATCTTAACTGTATAATTCATGCCTTCTTCTGCTTAAATAATCAGTTATATCCAGTATACAAAACCGGAATAAACCATGTTGTCTCGACGGCTGATGAAAGAATGCCCAAGCGCACAGCAGAATAGAGTTTTCTCATGTGTTTAAAAATTGTACAACATGGAATTAATATACATGTATGTTTGATGTAGCATGAGATCAACTTATTTAAATTTATACAAGCACCATAAAATATCTTTGCATAATCTGTCTATTACTTTCTATTAATCTAGCTAAAGTGGCGCAATTTCTATTTCTAGGAATTTTATTTGTTTTTTTTTTTTTTTTTTTTTAGAGATGTATTTACTCTGTTTTTTCAAATGTTCCTTTGCTTTCATGTGTATTTACTCTCTTTTTTTTTTTTTTTTTTTTTTTTTTTTTCTTTTTTTCTTCCAGTGGCCCTTCTCCTATTGTTCGCAAGGGGTGTTCCTTCAGCTTCTTTTAGTCATTTTTTTTCTTCTCTTAAGAGCTACATTTACTTTATTTTTTTAAATGACTATTTGCCTCTCGTTGTATTTACTTTTTTTTTCAATGACCATTTGCCTACCATCTGGAAAAGGTGAGATCAGAGAGATAGGAGGGCACACGGAAGGTTCAACATCCTGCCCAAAAAGCAATGGAACGTTAACCACTACTACGAGAACTGAACTGTGTAAGAAGATGTGTCGCGACCAGAAAACCATGGTGCAAGAGGAGCAGCCCAAGTAGGAATGTAAATGGATACAAATATTCATATTTTATTCGAATTCGAATGGAGCGAATTTTATCCGATGTAAATGATGTGGATTTGGATATGGATATATTAAAAAAAAAATCAAATGGATTCGAATTCGGATATGAATATTAAAAAAAATTCGAACCAAATCCAAACTTGAAATCAACCTAAACCCGGACCCAAATAAATTTTATATGATATGATATATAAAAAAATTTATGCCATTAGATCTCAAAAATTTTTATACTTTACAATCTAAACCCTAAATAACAAAAAAAAGATACGCCGCGCGGGGCTGCCAAGCCGCGCCGTTTTTACGCCGCACCTTGCGGTATGCTGCCGCCGCTGCCCTGTTTTCGTTTCGCCTTTATGTTTTTCGGGTCATGAATTCAACCTGGGTGATTAGGGTTTTTACGGTACACAATTCGTTGTGCTGTCAGGCTATCGCCGGACAGCGGTCGGATCCACTATTTTCGCAGGCAAAGCTTAAGTCTTACTGTTGTGGTTTTCTTGGGACTCTTTCTTAGGTTCGGACGTCGAGGACGTAGGGTGGATTGCTAGCGATTTGGTCGACGCGTTTCTAGGTGGGTACCTTTATCCGATAGAGGGGGGGGGATGTCTCGGTTGGAACAGGCCGGGCTCCCCCATCCTTCGTTATCGACGTTGGTTTACAGTATGTTTCTTATGGGTACGGTAGTTTTCGGTCGATGCTATATTACGAGTTTGTGACTAACCCATGTTATGCACTTTATCTTTTCGGAGCGACTGACGTCGCAGGTGTCTTTGATCCACGTCTTATTATTCTTATGCTCATGGCGCTTGCACGCACACCAGCGGTTTGGCCACCGTGTCGGTATATTTTTCCGGAGAGGTGGTCTGATGACCCGTGAACCCCACAAGGTGACGTTAGTGGAGGCCCCTTGTGGCTATTTGCGGTGCTGCACTCGTGCAGTGGGGGGTTAACTTGCACCATGGTGAGAGCGGAAGGGTGTTTCTTTTCCCCGAGGTCCCCGGACCATCACGGCAGGTGATTATTTCAGTTTTCTCAGGAAGGGGTACGGTAGATCACATTATGAGGTTGTGGATGTTCTAGTTTTACGGTTTGATTTATTATATGTACCCTTTTTGCATCGTACTTATAGTTGCGTTATTCTTTTTACTCTTCTAGTCACTGACTTCCCACACTGTGACAGGTTCCTCAAGGGTGGAATTCGGAACGGTGGTGAGGCTACGACTAGAGGGATTTAACCTTTTCGGGCTGGTGACGTATGCTCCCTTTTATTTAGTTGATTATTTCGGTTGGTTAGACTCTATGCATGTGATTTTGTTTATCGTGGATATCGTGGATGTTGGGATGGACTTATGACTCTACGTTTCGACCAGTTTACCTTATGTTTCCAGTTATGCGTTTTGGACAGCCGTTTTTAAATAAAGAAAAGAGATTGTGAAAACGTTTTAAAAATCCGGCGTCGTGTGGACACCGTTTTCCAAACCCGTGGATTTATCCTTTCAAACTTACGTGACTGTCCAGTTAATGTGTTTATTTAATGGTTCTCTTATACTCTTCTTCCGTAGCTTGCGTGGTTAAAGTATAGTTGTGATTTTGTATGCCGTGCATACGTTAGGGGGATCCGGTTAGCAACACCGAGAACGCTAGCGTAAGTGGCGGGTCTGTGCACGTGACCGGCGGGTATTTTCTTCTCAAAAAAAAAAAAAAAAAAAAAAATTATGGCGCTATTTTCTGCTTCAATAAACCCCCGGGGCGTGACAGTCTGTGAGAATGTCACTGTCGTGCTCCAAGTGCAAAGAAAAATCCAAAGAAGAGATCTGTACCTCTGTTCGGATCCGAGGAGGAAGAGAAGTTGCAGGTTTCTTCTCTGGCATGCGGCAGTGTAGTTCGGCGACTGCGCTCCTCGAGAGGGATCCTCAGAGAGAGAAAAAATAGATCTAGGGTCCCTCAAAACCCAAGTTTTCAAGATGGATTCCCTTCTTCAACCCACCTCAAAATCCCAGGGAGAATGAAGCTCATCCCTCAACTTCCCTGCGAAATAAGGTGAAGAATGAGGGTTGCGTGTCTTGGGAGCTTCAAATTAAGGTATTTAATGCAGAATGTGCACATTTTATTTATAAATTTGAGTGGTTGCTGAAATTCTACGAAATTCTGCGCAGCATGTGTTATTTTCTCAATTGCGATCAATCCGACGGGAGATTTTGGGTGATTCTTGCTGCATTAGATTCTTAAGAGGCTGAGAATTAAGCACGCTATATTTCAGCCAGATTGGACCTTGGATCAACAAGTTTCATGTGGGTTGGATTTCCTCCAAAATTAGCGGGCGGCTTTCTAATTCTATCTTGTAGTGGACATGCATGATAGGTTGATGTTACACTCCTTGGTTAAGTTGAATGAAAGATAGAGTTAGTGAATTATTTATTATTTGTGTTGAATGTGAAAATGGTGGAACCTTGACTAGCACCACTTCATTATTTGCATGATAATTAACCAGACTAGTAGAAAACTCTCACTTGGGTTAGTTATTATACTTCGGACTTTCCTACACATTGCATTGTTGTTTTTCTTGACTTAGAGTTTCACCTCGCTCGGATAGTAGGCCGAATAGTCGGGATAGTGTAGGACGCATATTGCACTCGTGCCTGGGGGCTGAGTGGAGTCTGATAGTTGAGGCTAGTTTTGTACTAGTGTCGGGAGCTATTTGGAATGACGGTGGTCCCAGGTCGTCCAGTATTCTCCGACAGGTTTGTTGCCACTGAATTGTGGCGGTGTTGAGCTTATGATAGCTGGACCTTAAACCCAGGATGTTTTTTAACACACAGGATTTTAGTAAACCAATGTTTTCTTTTCGAATTCCGAATAGTCGCCGAAGCCCATTCTTGTTTAATTAGGGTGAAGGCAATAGCCTTTCAGGGTTTGAAAAATAAAACTTATTTTTAACTGATTTTCCTTAAGAACTAAACTTTATCAAAATGAATTTTCTCAAATTAAGTTGGTTTTCTAAAATAAAAGCTACTTTTTTTCAAAAATAAATATCATCTTTTTCATATAAACCTCCTTACCCGGAAGAGAGTTCGAGTGATCTTGATTCTAAGGGTTGTTTCTATTTTTTGGGTCGAGAACTACGGGAGGATATGCCCAGAACCTATTCTTGTTTGATTGGGGTTGTAGGCGTCAGTCTCTCGAAGTTCCCGGTCTCTTTGTTGCTACTGGCCGTTGGGCCGATAAGTGTTCCGGTCGGTGTTGTTAGTCGATTGGGTTTTGATTCAGGGCCGATGAGTGTTCCGGCTAGTGATGTTGGTTGATTGGGTTGTGAGTTTCCGATCTGTTTGATCGTGGATTTGGATTATAGCCTGCATGTGCTACAGTTGTGATATTTGGTCCCACGCTGTTTTCCTTAGTGGGGTCGCTCCCCTTAAGTCGCCGCTCCAAATGCGATGGTTGGACCTATTGAGGCAGTTTCGCACAATGGTTATATTAGTCCATTTGGACGCCCTACGTAATTCCAGTCCATATAGGACGGTGGTCGTTGCTGAGCGCAGGCTTGACTGGCCCTTTTTGGCAGTCATTACGATTGGGTCGATTTGGCACCTCGAGTTAGAGTGGCTGCATATCATCATCTGTTTCACCCATTGAGCATCGTAGATAGAGGCATGATAGCTGTAGATTTCTTTTTCCAGCTTATCCATTCTTTATTCCAGCAGTTATGTTATCTTATATCTCTAGTAGACTTAGTGGGCAGACCATTGGGCTTGAAGACGGTACCCACTGAGAACTACTTATTGATATAGTTTTCACACTTCTGTTGGTGATAGTTTTGCAAAAGCTTTCCCTTCCATCCCTACTTCAGTTGGCTCGACGGATCAAGGTGAGGGAGTTGCGAGATAGATCCCTACCAATATTATTTATTTTTGGTGAAATAGCTGTACAGTGGATTAGATTTTTATTTAGTAGCTTTTATTTTCAACTCTGATATCTGTATAGTTGCTAGATACTACCTTTTGCAAGTTGGATGCTTCGCTTATGCGGGGATTCCCGTATGCGTGGCAGATTTGTTTGCTGTCTGCCACCTCGAATGACTCACCCCGCACGGTTCACCTCTGTCGGGTTTCCCGTGGGGTGGTATTCGCGATTCAGATGAATATTTGAATGTTGATGTATGTGTGGGTATCAGGTATTGCGGATCCATGACTTCCAATAGACGCAAGCATCTATTGTTAATTACCCCCTTGCGATTGGGGCACCTTCGATTAAGAGACCTTTGCGGGGAGGATAGAATAAATCGTATCCTAATGATTAGACAAATCCTAAGTATATATGTTAGGATTTAGCTGGGTTTGAGATTAACTTGATCCCAATTATGTGTGTTGAGAACAAGTCGATATTAAACTCTAATTATATGTGTTAGAGTTTAATTGGGTTCGATTGGCTCTAAGTATATGTGTTAGAGTCCAATTATATTTAATTTCATATTTGGTGTATGTTCCAAAGTGGAAATATGACCAAACCCCAAAGATATTATGAGGTGGGTCGGATTTGATGCTACTCGAGAGTATGAGGTGGCTAAGTCCTATATGTATTAGGATTGGCCGAGTTTGATATGTTTTTCACTCTAGTTATATATGCTAGAATGAGAGATTGACTAACCCTAAGTGTATGTATTAGGATTAGTTGAGTTGATTTGGTTCTACCCTAGATATATGTGCTAGAGTAAAAGATTAACTGCACCCTAAGTATATGTATTAGGGTTAGTTGGGTTGGTTTGTATGAACTCTAAGTATATGTTTAGAGCCCGATTGAGTTTGATTTGACTAAATTCTAAGTATATGATTTTAGAATCTAGTCGGTTTCGATATAGTTTTGCCTTAATTATATGTGTTAAGGCGATGAGATTGAATGGAGTTTGGGTTTTGTTTGTGGGTCGAATAGGTTTTGGTTTTTATTATGGACTCGAATAGGTTTTGGGTTTTGGTTTTATTTGTGGATTCGAATGGGTTTTGGATTTTGGGTTTTATTTGTGGACTGAATGGGTTTTGGATTTTGGGTTTTTATTTGTGGACTCGAATGGGTTTTGGATTTTGGGTTTTATTTGTGGACTCGAATGGGTTTTGGATTTTGGGTTTTATTTGTGAGTGGACTGGATTTAAGACCCGTATATGGATTGGGTCTTATGTCATATGTGGATTGGATTTGAGATCCGTATGTGGATTGGATTTGGGATCCGTATGTGGATTGGGTTTTGGGACCCGTATATGGATTGGGCCTTATGTCATATGTGGATTTGATTCAGTGCCCATATATGTTCTGGATTTGGGACAGTATGTGGACTGGGCCAATATTTTCATATGGGTAAATTTAAGGCCTGTATATTGAGTGAGCCTTATTTAACAAAGGGTTGAATTCGTTTATTATGCCTCTTTGAATTGGACTTGGACGCATTGAATCTGGATTCAAAGAAATTCCTATTTATTTCGATATCCCCTTTATTTTATTTGATTCGGGGTAAAAAAATAGTTCCTTATTTTATCTTGGGGCCCGAAGAAATCCCGTTATTTTATTTTTGATGGGGGGGTCCATGAAATCTCCTTTTGACTGAACCTAAATCCGGATGTCCGAAGAAATCATCCGAATCGGTTTTGGGATTTTTTTCTTTTTTTTTTTTTTTTATTTTATTTTTTTTTTTTTTTTTTTGAGCTAAAGTTAGGGCGTCCGGAGAGGTCCTAACCGGCTTTGTTGACTTTCTTTTTTTTCTTTTTTTTTTTTTCTTTATTTATTTTTTTTTCCCTTTCTTTTTCTTTTCTTCCAACCTTTCTTTTTTTTCTTTTCTTTTCAACCTGAAGTAAGGGGCGTCCGAAGAGGTCCCAAACCGGCTTTCAAAGAAAAATTGTTTATTATTTTTTTCTTTTTTTTTTCCTTTCTTTTTCTTTCTTTCCAACCTTTCTCTTTTTTTTTTTTTTTTTCTTTCTTTTCAACCTGAAGTAAGGGGCGTCCGAAGAGGTCCCAAACCGGCTTTTTCAAAGAAAGTTTATTATTTTTTTTATTTTCTTCCTTTATTATTTTTTTCTTTCCTTTTCAACCTGAAGTAAGGGGCGTCCGAAGAGGTCCCAAACCGGTTTTCAAAGAAAATTAATTTTTTTTCTTCTTCCTTTATTATTTTTTTCTTTCCTTTTCAACCTGAAGGGGCGTCCGAAGAGGTCCCAAACCGGTTTTCAAAGAAAATATATTTTTTTTTATTTCTTCTTTTATTATTTTTTTCTTTCCTTTTCAACCTGAAGTAAGGGCGTCCGAAGAGGTCCCAAACCGGTTTTCAAAGAAAATATATTTTTTTTCTCTTTTCCTTATTTTTTTCCTTCTTTTTTTCTTTTCTTTTTTTTTCTTTTCTTTTCAACCTGAAGTAAGGGGGCGCCGAAGAGGTCCCAAACCGGTTTTCAAAGAAAATATATTTTTTTCCTCTTTCCTTATTTTTTTCCTTCTTTTTTTCTTTTCTCTTTTTTCTTTTCTTTTCAACCTGAAGTAAGGGGCGTCCGAAGAGGTCCCAAACCGGTTTTCAAAGAAAATTAATTTTTTTTTTTTTTTTTTTTATTATTATTTTTTTATTTACCTGAGAAATACGCGGGTGCCGAGGAAGTTGACCGGAGGAGGTTGAGGCTATTGACCGGAAGAGTCGAAGAAGTTGACCGGAGGAGGTTGAGGAAGTTGACCGGAGGAGGTTGAGGAAGTTGACCGGAGGAGGTTGAGGAAGTTGACCGGAGGAGGTTGAGGCGATCGGCGCTTGAGGATGAGGGGTTTTTTTTTCTTTTTGTAGTGGAATATAGGACAATATCGGGCGTTCTTTTTTTCTGTGGTGGGAAAAATATGGAAAAAGGTTGTCCCCGGGCAAAGGAAGATCCCTCCTTTTTATAGTGGGGAGGGGCAGATAAATATCGTGTGAGATTCGTTGGGTTTGTTGTGGGGTTAGCGAGAAAGCGTGGTTTCGTTGAGGAACGATCGTTGAGAAAAATACGTGGGAACCTCGTTCGAATTTTAAATTTCAAATTTAAAACTTGAAAAGATATGTTCAAATTAAAAATTCAAATTTTAGAATTGAATATGTTCAAATTTAAATTTTCAAATTTCAAATTGAAAAGATATGTTCAAATTAAAAATTCAAATTTTAAAATTGAATATGTTCGAATTTTAAATTTCAAATTTCAAAATTGAAAAGATATGTTCAAATTTTAAAATTCAAATTTTAAAATTGAATATGTTTGAATTTTAAATTTCAAATTTCAAAATTGAAAAGATATGTTCAAATTTCAAAATTCAAATTTTAAAATTGAATATGTTCGAATTTTAAAATTTCAAATTTCAAAAATTGAAAAGATATGTTCAAATTTTAAAATCAATTTTTAAAATTGAATATGTTCGAATTTTAAATTTCAAATTTCAAAATTGAAAAGATATGTTCAAATTTCAAAATTCAAATTTTAAAATTGAATATGTTCGAATTTTAAATTTCAAATTTCAAAATTGAAAAGATATGTTCGAATTTTAAAATTCAACGATTAATGAACGAGGAAAGTTCGAAATTGAATTAAGAGATATTTTAAAATTTGATTGGAGATTTGAATATGAATTTGGATAAGTCGGTTGAAAAATATTTTGAAATTTTATTGAAAATTCAAAATTGAAAATTCAATTTGAATATAAATTTTTTTGAAATTGAATTTTTAAACAAACAATTTACTATAATGTAAGACCCACTGGGCACAAAAATAGGATCCGACTTGTTTGGTAAACCAAAAAAATTGACGGTGCTTTGATGAGACCTATAAGTTTGTGTTCACAAATAACCCAAGCTTGTATTCACAAATGGCCTATTAAAGAATTGAATTTGTTGGACCCAAATTATTAATATGTTAAAAATTTTGGGCTTATACGGGGCTTATACAGACAAATCAATATTAGGGACCAACCATAATCTTTCCCCTCCTTTTTTTTTTTTTTAAAAAATAATTTTTTTTTACCTCAAACAAATGCCCCCCATCTTTTCGTTGTACGAGGTACGAGTACGGTGAAAAGATGTACGTTCGATTGTTTTTCTCTCTTTATTTTTTTTCAAATATTTTTTTTTATTTTTTTCGTATGCATTCAATTTGATTTCTCAGTTTATTGACATGGCGGTCAATTGAATATGGCTAACTCAGTTTAGTGACATGGCGGTCGATATGAATATGGGTCGCTCAGTTTTTGACACGGCGGTCGATATGAATATGGGTCGCTCAGTTTATTGACATGGCAGTCGATATGGGTATGGGTGCTCAGTTTAGTGACATGGCGGTCGATATGAATATGTGTTGCTCAGTTTAGTGACATGGCGGTCGATTGAATATGTGTTGCTCAGTTTAGTGACATGGCGGTCGATGGGTTTGGTTTGCTCAGTTTAGTGACATGGCGGTCGATATGAATATGGGTTCGCTCAGTTTAGTGACATGGCGGTCGATATGGGTATGGGTTGCTCAGTTTAGTGACATGGCGGTCGATATGGGTATGGGTTTGCTCAGTTTAGTGACATGGCGGTCGATATTAATATGTGTGCTCAGTTTAGTGATATGGCGGTCGATATGGGTATGGGTTGCTCAGTTTAGTGACATGGCGGTCGATATTATATGTGTTGCTCAGTTTAGTGACATGGCGGTCGATTGGAATTGGGTTTAGTTTAATGACTTTACGGTCGTATGAAATTGGGTTTAGTTTAATGACTTTTCGGTCTTTTGAATTGGGTTTAGTTTAATGACTTTTCGGTCGTTCGGATTTGGGTTTAGTTTAATGACTTTTCGGTCGTTTGGATTTGGGTTTAGTTTAATGACTTTTCGGTCGTTCGGATTGGGTTTAGTTTAATGACTTTTCGGTCGTTTGGATTTGGGTTTAGTTTAATGACTTTTCGGTCGTTTGAATTGAGTTTTTAATGACTTTTCGGTCGTTGGATTTAGGTTTAGTTTAATGACTTTTCGGTCGTTTGGATTTGGGTTTAGTTTAATGACTTTTCGGTCGTTTGGATTTGGGTTTAGTTTAATGACTTTTCGGTCGTTTGAAATTGGGTTTAGTTTAATGACTTTTCGGTCGTTTGAAATTGGGTTTAGTTTAATGACTTTTCGGTCGTTTGAAATTGGGTTTAGTTTAATGACTTTTCGGTCGTTTGAACTTGGGTTTAGTTTAATGACTTTTCGGTCCTTTGAAATTGGGTTTAGTTTAATGACTTTTCGGTCGTTTGGATTGGATTTAGTTTAATGACTTTTCGGTCGTTTGAAATTGGATTTAGTTTAATGACTTTCGGTCGTTTGAAATTGGGTTTAGTTTAATGACTTTTCGGTCGTTTGAAATTGGGTTTAGTTTAATGACTTTTCGGTCGTTTGAAATTGGGTTTAGTTTAATGACCTTTCGGTCGTTTGGATTTGGGTTTAGTTTAATGACTTTTCGGTCGTTTGAAATTGGGTTTAGTTTAATGACTTTTCGGTCGTTTGGAATTGGGTTTGTGAGTCGATTAGGTTGACTCAATAGATTTATTTGGAGTTAGCTCGGTTTGACTCTTGATTTGTTTCAGTTCGGGTGAAGCTGGTTTGCTTGATTTGGATCATCCCTGAAGTTCGATTTGAACCTTTGTTCAGGTTGGGTTCAAATTGAATTGGTTTGAACCTTTTGTATTTGATTTGGGCTGAGCCGGTTTAGGCTTTCACTTGATTTGTCCCTTTTGAATTTGATTTGAGTCGAACCGTTATACTTTGGTTCATGACCCTTTGAGATATGGTTTAGGTCGAACTCTTATGACTTAGTTCGAGACCATTTGAATTCAATTTTGGTCGGTCCCTTATAATTCGACTCAACTTGGACCCTTCTGCAGTTCGGTTTGGATCGGCTCGTAACCTTATGGTTAGGTTCGAAATCCGTTTGAACTTGAAACTTCATTGCATTTGGTTTGGGTTTGATTTAAGACGCCTTCGAGTTTGGTTTGAGTCACCCTCTTTGCGGTTTGGCTCAAAACCCTTTGACTTTGATTTGGGGTCGAGCTGGTGCATGGTCCAGTTCATATGATTCCACCTAAATTCGATTTAGGTTGAACTGGCTTATAATTTGGGGGCATTTTATTTTTTTTTCTCTTTTTTTTTTGTAGGAAGCAATCGAAATTGTTGTGTATAACCGACCCTAAGGTGAGTTAGAATTCCGTCGTAGACAAGAAAAATATTTTTGAGTTTTTTTTTTTTTTTTTTAAAAAAAAAAATGGGTTTATTTTGGTTTATTTTGAAAAACATGGTTTATTAAAAAAATATGGGTTTGTTTTGAAAGAAAAAATATATTTTGGTGGCAATCGGGCGCCCACATGGGTTTTCACCCGATGCCTTCCCCTAACTTTTGCCTGTGAGTTCGAATTGTGTATCCTCACAGCGGGGATCCCATTTTTGCCTGTGGGGTTATACCACAGCCGGAATTTTTTTTTTTTTTTTTTTTTTTTTTTTTTTCTCTTTTTTTTTTTCTTTTTTTTTCTTCTTTTTTTTTCTTTTTTTTTTTCTTTTGTTTTTTTTTTTTTTTGTTGTTTTTTTTTTTTTGAGATTTTTTCT
>CM054950.1:4590735-4656046 GCA_029168755.2 Tillandsia fasciculata
GTTCTACCCTAGATATATGTGCTAGAGTAAAAGATTAACTGCACCCTAAGTATATGTATTAGGGTTAGTTGGGTTGGTTTGTATGAACTCTAAGTATATGTGTTTAGAGCCCGATTGAGTTTGATTTGACTAAATTCTAAGTATATGATTTTAGAATCTAGTCGGTTTCGATATAGTTTGCCTTAATTATAGGTGTTAAGGCGATGAGATTGAATGGAGTTTGGGTTTTTGTTGTGGGTCGAATAGGTTTTGGTTTTTTATTATGGACTCGAATAGGTTTTGGGTTTTGGGTTTTATTTGTGGATTCGAATGGGTTTTGGATTTTGGGTTTTATTTGTGGACTGAATGGGTTTTGGATTTTGGGTTTTATTTGTGGACTCGAATGGGTTTTGGATTTTGGGTTTTATTTGTGGACTCGAATGGGTTTTGGATTTTGGGTTTTATTGTGAGTGGACTGGATTTAAGACCCGTATATGGATTGGTCTTATGTCATATGTGGATTGGATTTGAGATCCGTATGTGGATTGGATTTGGGATCCGTATGTGGATTGGGTTTTGGGACCCGTATATGGATTGGGCCTTATGTCATATGTGGATTTGATTCAGTGCCCATATATGTTCTGGATTTGGGACAGTATGTGGACTGGGCCAATATTTTCATATGGGTAAATTTAAGGCCTGTATATTGAGTGAGCCTTATTTAACAAAGGGTTGAATTCGTTTATTATGCCTCTTTGAATTGGACTTGGACGCATTGAATCTGGATTCAAAGAAATTCCTATTTATTTCGATATCCCCTTTTATTTTATTTGATTCGGGGTAAAAAATAGTTCCTTATTTTATCTTGGGGCCCGAAGAAATCCCCGTTATTTTATTTTTGATGTGGGGTCCAATGAAATCTCCTTTTGACTGAACCTAAATCCGGATGTCCGAAGAAATCATCCGAATCGGTTTTGGGATTTTTTTTCCTTTTTTTTTTCTTTTTTATTTTATTTTTTTTTCCTTTTTTTTTTTTGAGCCTAAAGTTAGGGCGTCCGGAGAGGTCCTAACCGGCTTTGTTGACTTTCTTTTTTTTTCTTTTTTTTTTTTCTTCTTTATTTATTTATTTTTTTTCCCTTCTTTTTCTTTTCTTTCCAACCTTTCTTTTTTTTTCTTTTCTTTTCAACCTGAAGTAAGGGGCGTCCGAAGAGGTCCCAAACCGGCTTTCAAAGAAAATTGTTTATTATTTTTTCTTTTTTTTTTCCTTTCTTTTTCTTTTCTTTCCAACCTTTCTCTTTTTTTTTTTTTTTCTTTTCTTTTCAACCTGAAGTAAGGGGCGTCCGAAGAGGTCCCAAACCGGCTTTTCAAAGAAAGTTTATTATTTTTTTATTTCTTCCTTTATTATTTTTTTCTTTCCTTTTCAACCTGAAGTAAGGGGCGTCCAAGAGGTCCCAAACGGTTTTCAAAGAAAATTAATTTTTTTTCTTCTTCCTTTATTATTTTTTTCTTTCCTTTTCAACCTGAAGGGGCGTCCGAAGAGGTCCCAAACCGGTTTTCAAAGAAAATATATTTTTTTTTATTTTCTTCCTTATTATTTTTTTCTTTCCTTTTCAACCTGAAGTAAGGGGCGTCCGAAGAGGTCCCAAACCGGTTTTCAAAGAAAAATATATTTTTTTTTCTCTTTTCCTTATTTTTTTCCTTCTTTTTTCTTTTCTTTTTTTTTCTTTTCTTTTCAACCTGAAGTAAGGGGCGTCCGAAGAGGTCCCAAACCGGTTTTTCAAAGAAAATATATTTTTTTCCTCTTTCCTTATTTTTTTCCTTCTTTTTTTCTTTTCTTTTTTTCTTTTCTTTTCAACCTGAAGTAAGGGGCGTCCGAAGAGGTCCCAAACCGTTTTCAAAGAAAATTAATTTTTTTTTTTTTTTTTATTATTATTATTTTTTATTTACCTGAGAAATACGCGGGTGCCGAGGAAGTTGACCGAGGAGGTTGAGGCTATTGACCGGAAGAGTCGAAGAAGTTGACCGGAGGAGGTTGAGGAAGTTGACCGGAGGAGGTTGAGGAAGTTGACCGAGGAGGTTGAGGAAGTTGACCGGAGGAGGTTGAGGCGATCGGCGCTTGAGGATGAGGGGTTTTTTTTCTTTTTGTAGTGGAATATAGGACAATATCGGGCGTTCTTTTTTCTGTGGTGGGAAAAATATGGAAAAAGGTTGTCCCCGGGCAAAGGAAGATCCCTCCTTTTTATAGTGGGGAGGGGCAGATAAATATCGTGTGAGATTCGTTGGGTTTGTTGTGGGGTTAGCGAGAAAGCGTGGTTTCGTTGAGGAACGATCGTTGAGAAAAACTACGTGGGAACCTCGTTCGAATTTTAAATTTCAAATTTAAAACTTGAAAGATATGTTCAAATTAAAAATTCAAATTTTAGAATTGAATATGTTCAAATTTTAAATTTCAAATTTCAAAATTGAAAAGATATGTTCAAATTAAAAATTCAAATTTTAAAATTGAATATGTTCGAATTTTAAATTTCAAATTTCAAAATTGAAAAGATATGTTCAATTTTAAAATTCAAATTTAAAATTGAATATGTTCGAATTTTAAATTTCAAATTTCAAAATTGAAAAGATATGTTCAAATTTCAAAATTCAAATTTTAAAATTGAATATGTTCGAATTTTAAATTTCAAATTTCAAAATTGAAAAGATATGTTCAAATTTTAAAATTCAAATTTTAAAATTGAATATGTTCGAATTTTAAATTTCAAATTTCAAAATTGAAAAGATATGTTCAAATTTCAAAAATTCAATTTTAAAATTGAATATGTTCGAATTTTAAATTTCAAATTTCAAAATTGAAAAGATATGTTCGAATTTTAAAATTCAACGATTAATGAACGAGGAAAGTTCGAAATTGAATTAAGAGATATTTTAAAATTTGATTGGAGATTTGAATATGAATTTGGATAAGTCGGTTGAAAAATATTTTGAAATTTTATTGAAAATTCAAAATTGAAAATTCAATTTGAATATAAATTTTTTTGAAATTGAATTTTTAAACAAACAATTTACTATAATGTAAGACCCACTGGGCACAAAAATAGGATCCGACTTGTTTGGTAAACCAAAAAAATTGACGGTGCTTTGATGAGACCTATAAGTTTGTGTTCACAAATAACCCAAGCTTGTATTCACAAATGGCCTATTAAAGAATTGAATTTGTTGGACCCAAATTATTAATATGTTAAAAATTTTGGGCTTATACGGGGCTTATACAGACAAATCAATATTAGGGACCAACCATAATCTTTCCCCTCCCTTTTTTTTTTTTTTTAAAAATAATTTTTTTTTACCTCAAACATTTGCGAGCCCGGATCGCAGTTTCGACCCCGGGGCGTGACAAGCATAGTGGTCGGGATATGGTTTTAGTAGCCTAGTGTGGCATGACATAGTAGCATTGTGGCATTGAGCATGGACCTCAAATCATCTCTGACAACACAGAATAGATGTGCCGCATGTCAAGCATGCCGTTGCGCCCAAAGTGGGTGGTTTGAATCCACTTTCGGGCAGCCCCCGAGGGTCCAGATCCCTGCACCCAACCGCCCGAAAAGCCTCCCATCAGCCAGCTACCTCCAGTGCAAGACCGGGCGTCCGGACTCCCTGTTTGGGCGCCTGAATTCACTAAAACAGTGGTTCTTGCCCAGTTTATTGCTTTGAGCCCGTTTTTCGTGTCTATTTTGCGCATAAACGTCTTTGGCTCATCCCGACACACAAAAATGGTGTGTCATGCTGCTGATAGTAAAATCAATTCGTCGGCTAGGATTCGGATCCACACACCAACTAGGTCGAGACTCTGATAGAAGTACCCGAGTAGTTTGATTATAAAATGTAAAAGAATAAAAATATAATAATATTTTGGGTTATAAAAGAAAAATAAAAAAAATAGTAAGTGTGTTGTATATCTGAAACGAATGTTTGTAATAGTTAGTTATTTATATTTTTTGTATTTTTTTTTTGAAATTCTTGTGAATTCAGTTTCGGATAGGAACATCTCGAATTGTACTGGTTGTAACATTTTAGGTGGACAGAAAAAACTCTACATATTTGACGGGTCTGTGTGCGTGTCCAAACCAACTGAATTGACGGTGACGAGACATGATAGATAATTGGCTTAAAAGAATAAGCACCATGCCTAGTATCAAATATTTGATTAGATGAGTCACAACTAAAGCTTGAGGGCTATGTGGAGTCATTACAAAAACACGTAGGCTCTCTATCGAGCTTTTAGGATAATTGATTAGCGTCAACAATTTTGTTTGCAATTAAGCCTAATAACTTTTGATTTTTTTTTTTTTTTTTGTAAATGGGCGATTATTATTGGCTAAATTGGAGTCTTATTCAATTGTGTCAAATTTAATGATTTTGAATACTTTCTCATAAAAGGCAATAGAATAATTATCAACAAAAAGATAGTGGAGAAAAATTAAAAGTTGAGAAAGCGTCAACAAAAAAAATCTGTATAATTGAGGTATACAATTTCAAAATAAATGATGCAGTACTACGAATGTGAAAATGGAAAAAATTAAAATTATTTAGATTTATTTTTTTAAAAAAAATAAAAAATACAGATATTTAAAAAAAAAATAAAAGTAGAATTAGGAATTTTTTAAATTATACTTAAATGAAATTACTCCAAAGTATTAGTATTTAATTATGAGTAAAATATTAGTCAAATAAATTAAAAATTTTATTAAATTTGTTATTTATTCTATTGAATTTAATATTCTTAGTTATTTTTAGCGAATGAATCAAGAAGAGCAACCGCCCATAACGTTAATAAAATCTTCAATTTAATTTGGAATATTCAAAAATAATATTGATAACTAAACAAAATCTATCATTTATTAACCATCACCGTTCACATTAGTTTGAGATTTATATTATTCTGTTATGAATATTTTATTTTAAAATTTGTAGTTTTTTTTTGAAAATAATCATATAAAATTTAATTTTTAAAAATAATCCTATAAAATTTATATTTACAAAAATAATTCTATGGATAACATCCTATGGTTGCCAACTGTTCACCACGTGGCAATTAGTTAAACAAGGAGAATCATTCCCGTATTTATATTCCCTGTATAATGAAATTTTTATTTTTGAAAATAGTTACGTAAATTAAAATAATAATCTATATTTTAAATTAAAATTTGAATTCAAAAACAAATCAAGATTTGAATTCAAATTTTCATTACTTTAATTTAAATTTAAATTTAAAATCTGATTTAATTTTTATATTTAATTTCAAATTTTAAATATAAATTGGAAATTTTGATTTCGAACCTAAATTAATATTTAAAATTTGGATTCAATTTCAATATTTTGAATTTAAAGTTTAAAACTAAAGTTGAAATTCAAATTAAATTCAAGATCTCAATTTGAATTTAAAACTAGTGCAAAATATGAATTTGAATTCAAAATTAAATTTGAACTTGAAATTTGAATCCAAAATCAAATTTTAAATTCAAATTTGGAATCTTAAATCAGTTTTAATTTTAAATTTTAATTTTAAAAATTTAAAATTAGAATTTAAATTTAAAATTCAAATACAAGATAAAAATATAAATTTGAAATTTGAAATTCAAATCCAAGATATAAATTAAATTTAAAATTTGAATTTAAATTTAAATTAAAGTAATAAATTTTGAATTTAAATCTTGATTTGATTTTTTGAATTCAAATTTTAATTTAAAATATAATTTTGATTTCAATTATACGGAAAATTATTTTCAAAAATAAAAATTTTATTATATGAAAAATATGAACACGGGAAAATGATTTTCCGTGTTTAAACACGAAAAATAGTTATCCGTATTTGTTTGGTTCCCCTTATTTGTTCTCCATATTCAACTAATTCCACATACACGTCCCCCGCTCACATGCGGACCATAGATTTTCACGCCCCGAGTTCAAAAAAAAGGTCATTTTTTTTTTTTTTTTCAGAGTAAATCGATTTGCACTTCAAGGCGTGAACAGACCGCTACACGTATAGAAAAAACTCTGTCCAAACGAACAGAGTCTCCCCTATACATGCTCGGGTAACAGATACATCCAATTAGAGTAGATACAAATGTTAACTGTAACTAAATAGGTTCTACTCTATTACATCCACAAGGTTCCATATAATTGTACAATTCAGTAATTTCCAATCTCAAAATATAAGATAACAATAGTGCAGCCTACTAAATCCAACAGTCAAAGTCCTACCAGGGACAACTCTATCTCGAATCCTCACCACATCGTCCCAGTACATACCTGAAAAATGGTCACCCGAGGGTGTGAGACACAACATAAGTGTATCCCAGTGGGCACGACAGGCCGAAAAATAGCAAGCCGTACCTACTGGATACCATAATAAGCGGATGACTGAAAAGCTGGAATAGTAATATGGATACATATCTAAGCATGCTGAAAATTAACAGGTATAATATAGATGAATGAATAATGCATCAAACCAGAATACTAGTATACCCAATCTCGCGCCACTGTTGGTCCCAAGGACCTCAGACAAATACCGCTCTGAAACCAATAAGCTAGCAATACCCCAACGAACTCACGGGTCAATGTGACCTCTCTACCGGTAAAGAACACCACTGCGGGTAGCTAGTCCGCCGGTGTGCGCGACTGAAAGCTGGCTCGCGGCGATCATAATGCTGATGCTCAAACCATGGTCCAACGACCAAATAGACAGCAAAAAGCCGAGGAAAGTCCCCACCGGGATACAGATACTGAAGTATAACATGCCAAGTATTGAAATAGTAGCTCCTATTCTAAATATGCAGTGAAGAATAGATACAGGTATATGCTAGTGACCAAACAAGCATGGCATGTGTCCAGGAATATATAACTGCTGCTGGAATAAAAGCATGATATAACTCAATAGTGAAATCAAACAACTAAGTATCAAAGGGGTCCGTCCTACTACAGTACCCGTAGAGCCGATCTGATAAAACGCGGACCGAATATAAACCCACCTCAAGGTAGTCGGTCGCGATATCCGCTGGACGGATCACGGGCTAGCTCCTGATGACTGGGGCCTACAATAATACCACGTGTCAACACATGAATCCTCGAAATGCGCGTTTAGCGCAAAATCACCGTTAAATCGACCATTTCGTCGATTAACGGGCCGTTAAGTGAATCTTGCTCAGCGAAGACCCCGGGAACCCCACCGAAAGGTCAATAAAACATCTACATATTTATTTTACTTTTTCGCATGTTACAATTGCAGCAAGCCCCCATAGACCTTTCAAATTCATGTAAGATACATGCTTTTTAATACTTATTTCCTTAACCAGGACACCAATTACCACGATATTTTAACAGCAACTGTAATTTGATTTGCTGGACCCCGTGCTCACTATTTAGGAGCAAGTTGGCCCACCCAACACAAGTTGGTCACATCACAAGTTGCATTAAAGCTCCAACTTAGGCATTTTCATATATCCAACGGATCAATCCCATTTCTTGCGTGAGCATCATACTCAGGGATCCCAAATTAGTCAGAGGCTCATTGTTGCGGAACCGCAAAGCCGCTGGAACAGTCTAAGAAGCACCCGACACACTTTGAGTCCAAGGTTACCATTCTTTTTATTTTGCCCGTGCTCTCTGCAATCTAAGTTGAGCATCTCACTCAACAGGTCACAGGGGCTCGGGGGCTCACTCAGTTGCAACCTAACCCTTGCTGGATGGCTCTAACTAAAACCCTTGCCCCGAATGGACTCAAGTGACTCCACAATTTAATCCACTCAGTCCATCTTGGAACTGAAGTGAGCATCAAGCTCAGGGAAACTTGTGGAGTCGGAGGCTCACCATCTGGGTGGTGCACGGAGACCGGAGCAGTGCGGGGAGCAAGGCTCGGCCCTAGTTCATGCATTCGAGTTCGACAAAATGGCCAACTCCCAGAGCCTTTGTTCGGGGACCAACAGAGGCAAGCACCAGCCTCAGGGTTCCAAGGGCATCACTCGGAGTGCACCCAGGTCAGGCGCCGGCTTGCGGTGGCTGAGGCTAGCCGCGCGGCCAAGCTTGGAGCACATCCATGGCAAGTTGGATTTTCAAGGTTTTTGGGTGCACAGGACAGCACCACAAGCTTCCTCACGCCAAGATACGAAGCTCTGGGCAGGTCTCCACCGCCGGTGAGCGACGGATGTCCGGCCGCCATTAACGTGGCTGAGCTTGGCCATTAATGGTGGATTTCAAACTGGCTTGCATAGGACTCATGTAACTACATGGAATGCTTCCTCTCGGCCCTAGGAAGCTAACCAGGTCCTTCCCCGGCGTCGGGAAGCAGCGGCGGCGCCGGAGCAACTAGCTCGGCCACGACCCATTTTTTTCGAAACTAGGGCATCATGGTGCGGTGTCCACAGTGCACCAAACCTCTCCAAAATTGGTGGAGGTCAAGAGCAAGACTAGAGGAAGAAGATCATCATTTTATTTTTTGTTAAAAGTTGCCGGGAGCGAAGCAAGCTCGAGGCGGAGCAATATGGTTTTTTTCGGTGGTGCAACTTGGCCGCCGGCCAACCGGTAGCCTCCCATCTTCGGGGCTGGGCTGGGAGACTCCCCAGGGTCCAGGAACCTACTTCTAAGGGTCTCGGGTCCAAAGAACCAGAGAAGAAAAAGATCTCACCTTGGCCGGGGTTGGTGAAGATGGAAGAAGCCGGTAGCCTTCCCAGGGGTCGCGCGGCCACGGCGGACCTTCCACCGAGCTCCAAGGATGCAGAGAGAGTCACCAGCAAGCTCTGGAAATGTTTGGTTGCCCTCTGTGTTTGGTGCTCACAACCCTCACCCGAGCTCGGCTAACCCAAGGATGGACTTGGCTCCTCGGCAACCCCAGCCCTGCTGGTTCCAACGCCCTCTGTGGGTTAAAAGGAACACGAGGAGCCCAACTAGTCCCCTTGAATCCCCCACAGCCAACCCAAAGGTCACCAACCTTAAGTGTGATTTTTGCAACATTTTCGGTTTGGTCCTTGCATGCTTTACCTCTAGCTCCTAGGTCCCTACTGTATATTGCAATTGCGCCCAGGACCCTGCCCAGAAAGTCCCACGCAATTTGGTACATAAAATGTTAGCCCTTTCGCGAAAATACCCCGACCTTAAGTGTGATTTTTGTATCATTTTTGGTTTGGTCCTGGCATGCTTTACCTCTAGCTCCTAGGTCCCTACTGTATATTGCAATTGCGCCCAGGACCCTACCCAAAAAGTCCCACGCAATTTGGTACATAAAATATTAGCCCTTTTGCGAAAATACCCTTTTTTCGCCACTTTTCATGCTTTTCGAGGCACTCGAGTCGCTGAAACGGAAAACGGACTTTACCACGACGTCCGGCTCGTCGAAACCCTTGAAGTAGCGTGTTTGGTTTGTCGAGTTGTTCAAACGCGAATTTCGCCAGCTCCATTGCGCTCCAATCGATGAAGCAATTAAAATCGACTGCCTAGACCGCTAGGTTCGAGCTCCAGACGGCCGATCGGCCGACATTGGCCGACGGGGAATTTGGTTCAGGGACGGGGAATTTGGTTCAGGGGTTACTATTCACCACTTAAATTGTGGGCCCCACACTTATTTCGCTGTTTTCGCGACGATCCGACCGTCAGATCTAAAATCGGATTGCACTAATTTAATCAATTTAACGAGATTTGACGAGACGATTTTACTGATGATTTCAGATTTTCGAGATCAGATCCGGATCTACTACTACTAGCTGGCTGAGATCAGATCCGGATCTACTAAATTTTTAGTGTGAAATCACATTACTGAAAACTTTATAATGTAACGGTGATTTACTAAAATTTAGTAAAAATAATTTATAAATTTTGATTATTAAAAATTTAGAATACTAGTTAAAGACCCGCGCTTCGCGGCAGACGAATAAATTTACACTAAATTAATATTAATAATTAATAAATAATAAACGATAAATAATAAAATATTTATAAAGATAAAGATATGTTATATATTATAAAATTTTCAATATTATAAATTAGCACTAAGGAGTACAAAAGTACAATTACTCCATATATTAATTGTTCATTAACTAATAGCATCAATTTAACTCCTTGGAGTATAAAAGTATAATTACTACATATATTAATTGTTCAATTAACAAAAGACTAATTATTTCTTGCTGGTCGATGGCACCTCATCTTCTGTGTGCCTGCAATGTAAACAGACGGAAAGTTAACAGAAAATAAAAGATTTCATGGTAAAAAGATAACTCAAAGGGAGGTTGGTTCCACAAAATTACCTCGTTCTATATGAATAAGTAGAGAATGTGGTGAAAAAGGTAGTATACCTTGTTCTTCATATTCCATTGACCAACATGAGGTAGACACTCTTTTTCTTTTCCAGCATCACGATATCTAAGCTAAAAACATACAGATTTGAGTTTCATATTAATTAGATGTTGTGAAGGAAAGAAACAAAGATCGGTAAAATATATGAGCAGGAAGAGAACTGCCCAAGGTGGAGGAAGGATTCGAGCCCCAACGCAGGCCAGTTTCTTATTGATTTTGATTCCAAATTCCTTTGCATGTGGATCTCGATTAAGCTAAGTTACAGTAAAAGGTGTATGTAAAAATCACTATAAATGATCATATTTACTTGACAAACAATGTTGACAACTACATCCATTCGGTAGTAAAAAAAGATGGCATTTTCCATAAAAGCTGAAACTTCTAAAGCTTTACAAAAGATCCGACTGAAAACCTTTTTAAGTTTGTTAACATTTTTTTTTAAAAAAAAAGAATGAAGTAGCAAGAATGAGTAAGCACTAACCTCTGGCACAAACTGCATCATCATCACCTCTGGCACAAACTGCATCATCATCGCCTTACAAAAAAAAGAAAGAGAAAAAAGAAGAGAAGTATTTAGAACTTACTGCAGCTGCAAGGAACACAAAAATTTAGCATACTGATACTGTCAAAAACAAAGATTGAGCATACTTGAACATGCAGTGTGACTCAGAAAGGGGGAGAGAGAGAGAGGGAAAGAGAGTCATGGGTAGTATAGTGAGTATATACCTTGTATATACCTTGTACGTTGCCGCGGTCATGGGGCTAAGTCGCAGTTCATCAATGATGAGGGAAACCCTCAATTGGTAAAGCCACATGTACCATAAACTCTCGCATATAAAGTCTCTAATTGCTTTCTAACTGTAAATCCACAACATAAATGTGGATAAAAAGACAGCAAGATGGATTATAGGCCTAAATAACTTCAAAAATTTATCTCTTGGACCATAATTAGAGTCAATGAGTTAGTAGTAAGTTGCATATCCGTTTCTGAAGGAGCTTAGTTTGCTATGCTGTTACCCAGTTTCTGACTGCAACCTATGGCACCACAATAGCAATCTTGATCTGCTCCAAACTGTACAAACCTGCAGATCTTAGTGACATAATTAGTAATTGAATTAAAAAAGAGCCATGCATAAGAATGTTGAAAAAGATGTAGTACGCCCAAAAACCAGGGGACAAAGACAGATTTTCAAACCTGGGTCATCCTGTTAAAGCAGTGCGATTCTTAAAATGATTGCAGAAGGTATTTTTTAAGCATTGCAATCCAAGGAGCTCAGCCAAAATGCACTTAATCCCACGCTTTGAAAATCTTACCAACAACCAGTACAATCACATATTGGTTGTATAACCACAAATGATCATAGGATAAAGAATGCAATGAATACTTAAAATTAATACACCTTTATTCAACAATTGTTTCAAGATAACTAAGTACATAGAGTAATCGGTCATTCGAGTCAAATTATGGCCACATATATATATATATATATATATATACATACATACACACACACACACGCACACACACATTACGCTTTCTAGAAAAGAAAGGTAACCAATTATTGCTAGCTTGTTGAGTATAGAGTTTGGCTTCCAAAATATGTCAACAGTAAAAACAAACTGTTCTAATACTTATATAAGAATATCTAGAAATAAGAGAATTGTATAAGCATCTTGTAGATTTTGACATTCTTTTTCTATGCTTCTATGTATCAGTCAGTTTAAAAACAGCTGAAACTTGATTGCCAACAAATTCATATGGAATGGGCCCAACTATGTCATGTGGAATTTATAAGGATACCCTTGGATCATGAGAAGGACAAACCTAAGAAATCGATCATGAGGAGGCCATCAGAGCAGCGACCGGTGGGCTTTTTGGAACTAAACCAAGCAGAAATATTTTGGAACTAAATAAAACAGCATATACCAAAATTTTTGAATAACTAATATGTCGTTGGGTTATTCAGTCCATCAGGTTTGCATTTTCTTAAGCTGAATTCATTTTCCTAAGGTGAATTTGTTGGGTTGTACGTAATATGGATCTAAATAGGGGAAAAACCACCTAGAGGGGGGGTGAATAGGTGTAAACAATAAACACACCAAAATCGTTGCGTAAAAATAACCCAATGCGGAAAATAAATAACACGCAAGATTTTACGTGGAAAACTCCAATACAGGAGTAAAAAACCACGGGACCGATCACACGGTGAAATCTACTAAGATTAAAACACGTACAAGGTGATATAACGCACACACACGACTCAACCTTTTCCATACGCTCCGAGTAGATCTTCGCCGCTCGCTCCTCAACGCACCTCGAATCCACGAAGGCGTCCAACGCCGAATCCACGGCGTGTCACGTCGAATCCACGACGCCAGACCGAATCCACGGTCTCACCAAGTAGCACGTCTCGAATCCACGAGCGCACCTCGTCTCGAATCCACGAAACGGTAACACCTTGAGTCCACAAGGCCACGCGAATCCACGCGCCGATTTCTTGGGAAAATCGTTGTTTTGTTGGTGATGATATTTTGAATACTTAGATCATCATAGATAGACAAGGAAGCACCCTCTAAGTATTCATCGATTTGATTCTTTCAAAAGATATAGATTTTGAAACCCTAGAATCAAACCGATCAATAGAGAAAGAAAACCTAAAATAAAGAGGTGTTTACCTTTTCTTCTCTATGTGGATTCTTACCTTTGATCCCCCTTGGGATAACCCTAAAAGATGATATTAGGGTCTATTTATAGGCTAGAAACCTTTTGGAAAGAGATAAGGATCAAAAACAGCCTTTTCTGGAAATTTACGGACGGCGATCCGGATCGGAATTACTGCGATCCGGATCGTCGTAACAAGATTGACGATTCCAGAAAACAGGGTTCGGGATCCGGATCGCAGGGTCCGATCCGGATCGTTCATGCAATTTACCAAACTCCATAGTTCGGGATCCGGATCGGGATGGCCTATGATCCGGATTGAAATTGCCAATGAACAAACACCCTTCGGGATCCGGATTGCAGGGTCCGATCCGGATCCTGAACATGTCCCATGTCCAGTTTTTGATTTTTATGCAATTAAAAGTTCTTCCAAGTGTTTCTACACTATAAGAATGTATTCAAAACATCAAAGATTATTTTATTTAACGTACCTGAACATTTGAATCCATTCTTTTGAGATTGATGTAAATGATTTGAAGTCTTCATCTTCAATCTTCAACTTCACGAAATACGCCAATACAAAAATCCTTAACAATCTCCCCCTTTGGCGGTTTCGTGACAAAACACACAATCCACAAAAGAAAAACAAAATGACGATTTTTGTTGCTATCACCATACAACAAAAATACGCATGAACGATCCAAATAAATGTAAATACAAGAGATAACCTCCTAAAACAAACTCTAGACTTAGACGCAACTAGGAGTGTTCAAATCTTGTACTCTCTGCAAAAGAAACAATTCTTGACAACAAAAAGATCATTAATACCTCAAGAATTTAATCGTTAAACAACTAGAGAGTTATACATTTAATATGACATTAGGTATCAGATATGCATAAAAGTAGGCAATCAAAATATCACATATCTTTATCCATCATCAAGGTTAGTTCCAACCATAATGTCAAAGTACGGAGTTCAGAATCAAGAAGTTCAAATGTTCATACCTTTTGCATGACCTATCACAAAACTTGTTAGAAGTTACAACGCAAAATAGTCAGTAGGATAGTTAGTGTTAAACTTCAAGTTTCAAGTTATCAGGTCATGTTCGTTCTTTTCTTTCTCCTCCTTTTTCCAAACGATCTTTTTCCAAACGATCTCCCCCTTTTTCTGAACGATCTCCCTTTTTCTGAACGATCTATTGGCTCGTTCTTTTCTCCTTCTCTCCCCCTTTTTGTCACAAAAACCAGCCAAAAATATAAGAGAGAAAAACGTGCAAAGAGTTCAAACGAAAAACAAAATTTTTGTCAGAAAAGAAACTAAAGTCAATTTCATCAAAAATCAATCTGAACCGGTATCGTTGTCATCGAAGTTGCTGCATCCGAGTTTTGCAAAAATCTTCTTGACCAACTTCATTAGTGCATTGTACTTCTTGACCCACTTGTGTTGTACCAATTCGTTGCAAGTCAAGAGAAATCTGACCTTGTTCAATTGAAATTCGCTCCTGCTCAGATGATAGTCTTTGTTGTTCCCGAAGAGCTTCAACATTCACATGTCTCTCATCGATACACTCTCTGTTTTCAAAATCTTTCATTCTTTCAGAGTTTATATAAACAAACTCTTGCTAAGGTGGCTCACCAGCAAGTGGCTCCTCATCCTTTTTTTTCATCTCCCCCTATGTTGAGCATTTCTTCTCTTCCATCATCTCTGTTCTCCATGTTCTCCATGTTCTCCATGTTCTCCCCCTGTCTTGAGCATCTACGTTCTCCCCCTTAGTCATTCAATCATAATTTTCTGTTCTCCCCCTTTTCCTTTCGAGCTCTCTTTAATTCATTGGGCATCCTCGTGCTGACCAATGCGGTGATGAATATGATTGTCCACTCAAGAGCCATTGTTATAGAGTATTTGAAAAATAGCACCTGTGAGCAAAAACTCAAAGAACATGAAAAATTGTTTAAATTTCAAAATTTTGGAAAATCTTGCCCAAACAATCCTTAACATGTGTAGAGGCTAGGAATCAAGACACTTTTGCAAAAAGAATTTTAAAAATAGACCAATTCCATAATTTTTGAAAATTCTTAAAGTATATAAGCATTTCTGCATATCAACTTTATACAAAAATATCATTTCACATAGAAAGAAATAGATTATGATAAATCTATCAAAATATCCCAAATTGTGAAACGAAAATTTATAAGAATTATAACCTCTAAAGTTGATCAATTTCCAAACATCCTTCACGATCTAATGAGTATAGAGTTTATCTAATTCTCAATTGAGCAAAGAAAATGAAGCACCAAGATCGATAGATGTTTGAAATCCCAAATAAGTCAAATAATATATTTAGTCAATATATTTGGGAAGTGACTCTTTGAGCATCTTTTAGAAATCCCACCTTATACCAACCTTGGAATTTGACATAGTCAAGTATTCCAAAAAGCATTTTATTTGATTAAACAAGATCACCATGCTTGGTTAACATGTGGTAGCTGCACACAGTACTCGGACAACCGAGGTGGTAGCTCTTTCCTCCATGTGGTGGTAGTTTTCACACTCCTATTAAGGATGTAACTCTTTCCACATCTTTTGAGCATGAAAAACATAATAAACTCCCCCTCAATTGGCTATCAATTATGAAAGATATTCAGTATTCAACCAAAAATTGATCCTGTGTTCATACTTATTTCAATCATCAAATAAGATAAAATAAATACCAGAAGATCATTGAGAGAGGTAATGACTTTGATCAATTCGAGATGAAATAATTGAAATAAATGATCATTGCATCAAATGAGTTATAATGATATTCAAATCATAATAAACTTCTCTAAACATGAAAGGATGCAAATAAAGTCAGTATAGCAAATGCTCAATTAATGCTCTATATTACAAAAAGAACACAAAACACAAACAAAAACCTTTCTAAGCAGTGGTTCAAAAAGTTATGTAATTGAAAGCATGCCAATTGCTTTTCGCAAACGAATAAAACATTTTTGATCAAAGGTTTTGTCAAAATATCAGCTAATTGATCTTCAGTTGAAACATAAGAAATTTTTAAAAACTTGATTCAACTAGCTATCTAGGAAAATGATATCTCAATTCCATGTGTTTGTTCCAGAGTGCAACACAGGGTTTTTAGAAAAGTTAATAGCACTTATGTTGTCACACAACATAGTTACCGAGGTCGTAGGGATGCGAAAATCACTCAATACACTTTTCTTTGATTTCCTCAATGACTTCGACTTGGGGGGTGTCCTACCATCTGTCTTAACACTTGGAAGATTTTTCTTCGTTTCCCGAGTCGTGTTCTTGATGGTAGTAGTTGCAAGTATTGCTTGATTTGCTTGTTCTGCTCCATACTTGCAATTTGGTCTTATGTGCCCTGCAAAACCACAACAATGACATACCTTGGTAAAAGTTGAACCTGAAGAAGATGAGGTAGGGTTGTCAACGTTGGCTGCAATGATTTTCGTCGGAGAAGGAGCAACCGACTGGGGCACAAAACTTGTCTTGCTCGAACTTGGTTCCTCACAAGTTCGGCCATATCCGAGGCCTAAATGATTAGTATGACCAAGACCAAGAAGGCGATCCAACTTACTTTGTCCTGAAGAAAATCTATGCAAATCCTTTTTAAGTTGGAAAGGGTCTCCGTCATCTCAAAATTTTCTTGTCGTGCCTCGGAATAGAGCTTTGAGAAGGGATTAGCTTTATCCACCGATTTTTCAAGTTTCTTCTCAAAATGCTCGTTCATCTCTTGATGGAAAATATTTTTCTCAACCAAGTTGTCCCTTTCCACTTCAAGAGCCCTTGAGAGAGAAGTTGCTCTATTAGGTTATTCCTCGAGTTCCAACAACCTTCTCCTCAAGTTTTTATTTTGCTTCGCCAATTTCTTTGAGTTCCGTAGAAGTAGTTGGTAGGCGTGAGCAAAGTCTTCACCTTCGGAATCGCTTGGTTCATCATCCGTTGCCGTTTGATCATCCTGGGAAGAAATAGACAACGAACCAGATGCAATCAATGAAATACACACGAAGGGTGAAGTCGTGGATGCGAAGAATGTGATGGCATTTGTATCCTCATCACTAGAAGATGACTTGTCCATAGAAGAAGAGTCATCCCACGTGATGGCTTGCGTAGCCTTCTTCTTTGGTGGATTCTTGCTGGGACATTCCGTTGCAGTGTGGCCAAAGCCTTTGCATTTGAAACACTGGATCTGTCCTTCAGCGTTCTTCTTCTCCGTTGAGAAACCTTCTTGCTTTCTTGATTTTGACGTAGAAGCACCTTTGCCTTTCTTGGACTTCGAGAATGATGAAGATTTGCTTGAGTTTTCCTTTCCGAAGTTCCGGCGAATTTTTCTCTTCAAGAAAGCGAGTTGTTTCTCAAAGTCCTCCATAGATAGATCATTGTCAGAGTCCGAGGAGGATGAATCCTCGTCTTCATGTTCTGTTGATTTCAATGCCATACCTGAAGACTTGGAAGAAGAAGAGAGCTTTCCAGCAGAAAAGTTAGTAGGAAAAGTAATTTCATAAGTTTGAAGTGTACCAACTAATTCTTCTACCTTGATCTCGTCCGGGTGTTTTATTGTTTCGAACCCGTTCGTCGATGGAAATCAAAAACGCTCTTATGCGTACTTTCTAGTAGGCATAATTTGTTCCATCGAAGAACGGTGGTCTATTGATGTTGCCACCATCGACCAATGTTTACAACCCTATTCCCGCTCTGATACCAATTGTTGGGTTATACGTAATATGGATCTAAATAGGGGAAAAACCACCTAGAGGGGGGGTGAATAGGTGTAAACAATAAACACACCAAAATCGTTGCGTAAAAATAACCCAATGCGGAAAATAAATAACACGCAAGATTTTACGTGGAAAACTCCAATCCAGGAGTAAAAAACCACGGGACCGATCACACGGTGAAATCTACTAAGATTAAAACACGTACAAGGTGATATAACGCACACACACGACTCAACCTTTTCCATACGCTCCGAGTAGATCTTCGCCGCTCGCTCCTCAACGCACCTCGAATCCACGAAGGCGTCCAACGCCGAATCCACGGCGTGTCACGTCGAATCCACGACGCCAGACCGAATCCACGGTCTCACCAAGTAGCACGTCTCGAATCCACGAGCGCACCTCGTCTCGAATCCACGAAACGGTAACACCTTGAGTCCACAAGGCCACGCGAATCCACGCGCCGATTTCTTGGGAAAATCGTTGTTTTGTTGGTGATGATATTTTGAATACTTAGATCATCATAGATAGACAAGGAAGCACCCTCTAAGTATTCATCGATTTGATTCTTTCAAAAGATATAGATTTTGAAACCCTAGAATCAAACCGATCAATAGAGAAAGAAAACCTAAAATAAAGAGGTGTTTACCTTTTCTTCTCTATGTGGATTCTTACCTTTGATCCCCCTTGGGATAACCCTAAAAGATGATATTAGGGTCTATTTATAGGCTAGAAACCTTTTGGAAAGAGATAAGGATCAAAAACAGCCTTTTCTGGAAATTTTACGGACGGCGATCCGGATCGGAATTACTGCGATCCGGATCGTCGTAACAAGATTGACGATTCCAGAAAACAGGGTTCGGGATCCGGATCGCAGGGTCCGATCCGGATCGTTCATGCAATTTTCCAAACTCCATAGTTCGGGATCCGGATCGGGATGGCCTATGATCCGGATTGAAATTGCCAATGAACAAACACCCTTCGGGATCCGGATTGCAGGGTCCGATCCGGATCCTGAACATGTCCCATGTCCAGTTTTTGATTTTTATGCAATTAAAAGTTCTTCCAAGTGTTTCTACACTATAAGAATGTATTCAAAACATCAAAGATTATTTTATTTAACGTACCTGAACATTTGAATCCATTCTTTTGAGATTGATGTAAATGATTTGAAGTCTTCATCTTCAATCTTCAACTTCACGAAATACGCCAATACAAAAATCCTTAACAGAATTAATAACCGAAAATTGCAAACAAAATAGGTCATCAAACAGAACAAAATGGAACCTTTCCCTTCAAGTAAAGCAATCAAATGAGATGAAACATTCAGTTCAGTAATTCAGTTTCAAATAATGCATATCCCTCGTATGGAGAGTTAAATCCCAGGGGCCTTACTCCTGAGTCAGTCATTTCCACATAAGACAAAATCTTAGCAATATCACTAAGCAGGAAAAGGAACCAGGATCTGACAGAATATTGTAGAAGATCATAGGTAACCACATCTACAGGTAGTGAGACAGAAAGGAGCAATGGAAACCACCTGATCGTCGACTCCATGGTTTCAAAAGGCAAAAAGTTGAAAACTGAAGCAGTCGAACTCCTGAACATGATACTTTATGTAGCGATCCACCGTCGTGATGTTCATAAGCTTATTGGGTTCGACTTTCCCGAGCCTTTCTATGTATACGGGTCTTCCCTCTTTGTCGACTCCATGGTAACCCTGCGGATAGTAGCGCAACACTTCCTCCAATTCGTCGAACCGGAAGTCCTAGTATTCAAAAAGAGGCAGATTAAAGATGAACAGATTAAAGAGAGTGACGATGCTACCGCGGCGGAGTTGGTGAGAACATGGCGCAGAGACTCATAGGTATGGCGCAGAGAAGAAAGAGGGGAGTCGCCATGCCGCGGCCGCGAGCAGGACAGGGTCCGCGGCGGGGTTGGTGAGAACGCCATGCCGCGCCGGCACACCAACTCTCTGCGGTGAGCGGCGGAGGTGGTGAGAGCGGAGGAGAGATAGAGGGAGAGAGAGGGAGAAGAGAGAGAGTTGTCTCTTCAGATGGAGAGTTGTCTCTTCAGAATACGGCACAGGAACGCGTCAGGCGGAAAATGCGGGAAGGTGACGCAACAGTAAGAGAAGAGGCGAAAAAGGAAGGCAGTCAGAGGAGAAGCGGAAAATGCGGGGAGGCCGACGGAGGTGACGCAACAGTAAGAGAAAAGGCGAAGAAGGAAGGCAGTCAGAGGAGAAGGTAGAGTGCAACGGGAAGAAGAGAAGGGTCAGAGGAGAAGGTAGGAGCACACGTTGTGTAGCAGCAGGGGAGGGAGAGGTACGGGGAGGGAGAGGACGTAAGCACAGAAAAACTCGAAGAAAACTCGGAGAGGGGAGCGGAGAGATTGACACGTAAGCTCCGAAAACTCTCGATTCATGTCTTCTTATTGATATATTACGGTCGTGACTATATAATGAATAACGTCGTCCGGATATATAACGAATAACACAAGAACAACAAATAACACATAAATTATGTGAATAACAATACAAACACAATAATAACGTATCTAATTTTTTTATATTAACATAAATAACAACACAAATAACATAATATAAATTAACAGAATATTAATAACATGAATAATATAAATTTTAAGGACTTTTTTAAAAATGGTCATATAAAAAAATTTTAAGGACTTTTTTGAAAATGACCATACAAAAATTTTTATTTTTGAAAATGGCCTAGATAAAAAATAAAATTTGAGAGTCAGATCCGACCGTCAGATCTAAAATCGGATTGCACTAATTTAATCAATTTAACGAGATTTGACGAGACGATTTTACTGATGATTTCAGATTTTCGAGATCAGATCCGGATTGGCTGAGATCAGATCCGGATCTACTACTAGCTGCTATAGAAATTGCCATTTGACTTACAACATTATATCTGTAAAAATTTGACTCTCAAATTTTATTTTTTATCTAGGCCATTTTTAAAAATAAAAATTTTTGTATGGTCATTTTCAAAAAAGTCCTTAAAATTTTTTTATATGACCATTTTTAAAAAAGTCCTTAAAATTTATATTATTCATGTTATTAATATTCTGTTAATTTATATTATGTTATTTGAGTTGTTATTTATGTTAATATAAAAAAATTAGATACGTTATTATTGTGTTTGTATTGTTATTCACATAATTTATGTGTTATTTGTTGTTCTTGTGTTATTCGTTATATATCCGGATGACGTTATTCATTATATAGTCACGACCGTAATATATATTCTAAATTTTTAATAATCAAAATTTATAAATTATTTTTACTAAATTTTAGTAAATCACCGTTACATTATAAGTTTTCAGTAATGTGATTTCCCACTAAAAATTAATATCATAATATTATAACCCAATAATATCATAATATTATAACCCACTAAATTTTTAGTAATATCATAATATCATAATATTATAACATCAAAATCTAAATGCAAAACATTTTTATGTTATTTATGTTAATATAAAAAATTAAATATTTATGTTAATATAAAAAATTAGATAACTGCTATTTGCGTGTTGTTATTCATACGATTTTTATTTTATTCGTTTAATTTTTATTTTTTATATTATTCGTTGTATATTTGTATATTTACTTTTTTAATTAAATTTTAGTGCTTTATAAATTTTTCATACGAAAATTTTAATAATACTTAATTTTTAAGTAATATTATAATATTATAATTAACATCAAAATCGTTGATTAAAAATGCAAAATATAAAACATATTTCTTTTCTCTTATTTACTGATCTAGTAGATCAGTAACCAATGATCAAACATCATAATAATTTAGCAACAACCATCATAATAATGTAGCATCAAAAATTGAAAACAATTTTTTTTTGAACCTTATAGACCTAGCTACCATTCTTCTAAAGTCTTCTAATTATATAAATTATTTAACCCTTATAAATAGTTAGGTTTTTGGCAGGAGCTGACTGTAGAGGCCAACAAAGACAGAGTAAAGAATTCGGTCCTTGGCGCCCGTCCGGTGATAGTCATTGTGGCGACAGAAGTAGGCGAGACTCTTCATGTTGAGGTGGCCGAGGGTGCCGTCGAGCAGCATAAACAACCAGTTGATGTCCCGCTTCCTCTTCGGGATCGCCGGCTGCATCTGTTGCTTCCCGCACGACTGGCAGTCTGAATAATTCTTATTCAGACAGCTCGGCGCGCGATCGTTTTTGTACTCCTGGATCTTGCTGTACAGCGGCTTCACGTCCTCGTTGAACTTGGAGATCAGATCGTAGACAACCTCCTTTTGTTTAAATAAATATAACATTTTAAAGTTCTAGAAGATTTCTTAAATTAATAAACACCATTTTCATTTAAAAGATGTAGTTAGACAAATAATAATAATAATAATAATAATAATAATAATAATAAAAAGAGTTATCATTACTATAATTTTAAAAGTAATAATTAACCATCACAAAATTTTAAAAAAAATAATAAAATAAATAAAAAAATTTGAAGAGCGCGTTTGAAAAAAAAAAAAAAAAAAAAAAAAAAAAAAAAAAAAAAAAAATTTAATAGATTCAAATAAAGCTAAATAAATAAGAAAAACTACAGAAATTTATATATATATATATATATATATATATATATATATATATATATATATATATATATATATATTTGGATATGTAATTAGTAAACCAAATGTATTAAACTGTAATAAATTACGAAAAGTTAAAGTCGTTGGGCGATCCACCTTGCTGGCGCCGCAGCTTCGACAGATGTATTCGCCTTCAATTTGGGTGATACCGTTAGCAACGAGATCCTCGAGAGACTGTACTGTGGCGCGACGGTCTCCGGCCCAGGGGAACCGGCGAGGAATCGGCTCTGTCCGCACCGGCCTCTGCTGCTTCCTCGGCCTCCGCTGCTTTCTCGGCTGCTGCAGTTCCAACTGCATATGCCGCTTCGTCGGCCTCCGCTGCTGTTCCAACTGCATAGACTGCGGTTGCTGCTGTTCCAACTGCATAGGCGGCGGCAACAGTTCCAACTGCATAGACGGCGACGGCGGCGGAGGATGCTGCTGCTGAGGCTGTTCGTATGAACTGAAAGACGGCGACGGCGGCAGAGGAGACTGCTGCTGAGGCTGTTCGTATGAACTGAAAAGCGACAAAGAAAGCTCCAGATCCATCTAAACTATTATTATTATTATTATTATTATTATAAAGTAATAACGATGCATATATATATATATATATATATATATATATATGTATATGAGAGAAATATAAATTACATCGTATTTATATATACATGTACATATAGATATATACTAGGTGTAAGTTGTTGGAGTTGCCATCAAGTTGTTACGCTCGTACAGAGGATAATATTGAGAGGATGAAAAATAAAAAAATTAAAAAAAAAAAAAAAAAGAGCGGGTACTAAAAAGCTGAGCGCCCTCCCGCCACGGTTTTAAATTTGGGTCAACGTTGATCGGTGAATAAATTTTATATTTTGGCCATTTCCGAAGGTTTCAAAGCAATTTATAATATTATTATATCAGATAATTACATTTAATCGTAGCTTGAATTAATTTGCTCTCCCAATACTAATATTTGCTTTGAATATACTAATTTTTATTTTTAGTGGTGATAATGTCAAAAATAGCCTAAATCCCTCACTCACCCCGACGTTAATTTTGTTTAAATTTGAGTCCTTTATTTTGCCATTGGACGGATCCAAAAAATATATATATAATTGAGGTAATTATTGAATTTGAATATTCAATTTTAATGAAATAATTTTACATATGCGTTAACCCAATCTATAATTAAGCAGCTATGTAAAATTAAATATATGTAAGAGATTTTTTTTTCATAATTAAATCTATAAAAATTGGTTGTTTTCATAAAATATTACACCCAAATTTGGCAACCATAAAAAATATATTTGGACCTATTTGATACGATGGTAAAATGTAAGATTCAAATTGAAGCAAAATATTATGTTACGAATAGTTGATACAGAGGCTATTGTGTAAATAAATAAATATTTTGTAATTTAGAATTTTTATAAAGTTTTTTTAAAAAATAATTTTTTAATTCCATAATGTAGGCCATGAAAATTACATTTGTGTGCGGGATTTTTTTTAAAATAACCCTCTGAAATTTCAAAATTTGCCAACTAACTCTCCCCAAAAAATTTTTGCAAAACTAACCCTCCTTTTGCCAGCTGGGCGCCACGGAGGCCAGCTGACCTGAAGGCGCTGAATCGTTCAGCGTCTTCACAAAAAACCTGTGAAAACGCTGAATGAATCAGCGCCTTCATGCTATATGTTGAAGGCGCTGAAGCGTTCAGCGTCTTCACAAAAAAACCTGTGAAGGCGCTGAATGAATCAGCGCCTTCATGCTATATGTTGAAGGCGCTGTTTCATTCAGCGCCTTCAGCATACACTATAAGGGGTTGAGGACTTAGTCATTTTTTGCGAAAATTGGCAAAGTCCTGTTTGCGCTGAATGCGCTGATCTACTCAGCGTCTTTAATGTAAAACAACAAAGGCGCTGAGTTGCTAAGCGCCTTTAGTGATTTACACTAAAGGCGCTGAGTTGCTCAGCGCCTTTAGTGATTTACACTAAAGGCGCTGAGCGACTCAGCGCCTTCAGTGCAGAACACTAAAGGCGCTGAGCCATTCAGCGCCTTTAGCTGGACCTACACACATTACTTTAGTCCACTTTAAAAAAATTCCAAATTTGTACAACAAGTTGCAAGCAATGACAATTAACATTGAAAAAGCTAAAACAACATTCACAAACACCAAATGAAGGTCCAACAATCATTACATTCATAAATCAGAGTTGAGTAACACCAAAAAATGAACATTACAAAAATGTGTATACGACAACTTCGAACTCAAAAGCTCAATTTTGAGCACGTCCTCGACCTCGACGTCCTCGGCCACGCCCACGTCCACGCCCTCGCCCTCGCCCTCGCCCACGGGGAACAACAAGGTCGATAATAGGTATATCATCGAGATGCTCGGCTGCTGCCAACTGATCGAGCTCCTCGATGATACCACCCTCATCCTGCTCAGCAATAGTCTGAACCTCCTGTGGCGATGATGACGATGGACGACGGCGTGAATATGTAGAAGTAAATGAAGTCCGTGAAACTGGTGGCGGGAGCGACGCTGACGTCGAAGGAAATGTCATCGGGGCCTGAATGGTAGGAGATGGAGATCGTGGCACCTGAAAGAGTGTAAATAGTTTGTTAATTTGAATTTGAAAACTTAATTTGAATTCTATGCTAAATGGTACCTGATGACTCGAGGTCGCTCCCTCATATGAAGGTCCGCCTGACACTCTGACCGTAGGTTCAGATGGTACATGCTGTAGTACCATCTGAATATTGTCGTTCATTTCTCTCAAAGTATGAACAATAGTATGAGTCGGCGGTTGGTCCTGCAATAACTGGCCGACAATAGTATGAACATGTCGTAGTGTGTCGGCCTGCATTTTAATTTAGAAATTAAAATTAAATTTATATGAGGAAAGTTGAACATGTTAAATTTATATATATAAATTATTATACCAGTCTTCTCTCGACATGCCCACGAGGATGAAAAGTCAGCGGAGGACGCTGTACTGGACGAGATATCCATCGTCTCGTAATCGTCCAGTACCACTGCATATATATGGATGCCGCTTGCAGTGGGTCCTCACCAGCAGCCGGGAGTTGATCAAAAATCTGATCTAGCCTCCCGGACCACCTCTCAATGTGGATAGCATGAAATGCGATCCAATCCTCATCCGGACGCCCACGTGATGTGATGCGTTGGATGGACTCCACATTGAGAGGTATATGCTGGAGAAGACCGAACTGCCGCAGGACTCGGTCCGGCACGTGCATCTCGACAATATGAAAGCAAATAAGGACTGTCCTTGCACGCCAGACCGCTGAGCCATGCACACAGAAATCTGGTAATGTATCTATAATCTGATCTGTGTACGGCATCCATATAACCTGTTAATGGACAAAATGATTAGTTAATATAGAAGTGTTGAAGCAAAATATACTTAAAGTATTCAATAAAACATCTACATACCTGCGCCTCTCGCTGCTGATCTAGTTCGTCTCTGTAAAACTCAATGTCACACGTCCTGACATTGGTTCCAAAACGTAGCCCTCCAGTGTTGCCCCATCTAGATTATAAAAAATATATATTAGTTGCAATTACAATTGAAATACAAAAATCTACTATATCAAATAAATATCTTACCGGCAACCCAGAGGTCGATCGACTATATCGGGCAGATCTAGGACGCCTGTAGGTCGGCCGATATGAATATGGTCCCAAGCCCAGATCTATAAATTCACGCCAACGGGTTAATATAATAAATAAAATATACAATACCAATATATAAAGATAATACTGAAATCAAAAAATTAGATTTTATACCTGCAATAGGGTCCCAAAACAGCAACATTCGGCCTTCCCGTTCAGCGCGGCATCTCCTAGCGCTCGATATAGATAGGCCAGAGTCGCAGCACCCCACGCATAAGCGCCGCAGATATCAAAGTCAGCTAAAAGTGGTAGCCACTTTAGATGAACTTTATATCCGCTGGGGTTTGAAAACAAACTATCCCCGATCTGATATAGAATGTAAGCACGGGCGGTAGCTGCGACTGTTCCGGCAGGGGCATCTAGAGGTATATCATGAAAATGCTGATATAACCAATCTAGAGATACCGTAGACCCCTTGATGTGAGTAGGTACCACCCCCAATAAATCCATACATAGAGCAGGCCAAGCGTGAAGCGTGGATCCCGAGACCGGCGCACCATGCACACGGAGACCTGAAATAACCGCCACATCCTGGAGTGTGACCGTCATCTCACCGTGGCGGAAGTGGAAGGTCTGGGTCTCCGGTCTCCACCTCTCGACAAGGACGCCCAGTAGAGCCTGATCCAGCACCAATCGTCGCAGTCGTGATAACCCGTAAAATTCTGACTGGCGAAGTAGATCTATTACCGCTGGATGTTCAAGCTCCCACTGGTTCATCTTGCGCCCATGCTCTGCGAACAAGACAGGACGATATCCCTGTGATGCAAAAAAATTATAGTTAGCTCTTACATGAATTCAGCTTATTTATAATATTTCAAAAAATAAAAAATTATAGCTCTTACCTCAGTCCTGATAAAGGCGGACCTATGGCGATGCTGGTCTACTAAGACAGACGCATCAACTGGCCCCGCGTCCTCGTGATCTGCCATCTGCAATAAGCAATCTACATATTAGTAACATGATAGCTAAAAATAATTAAATATTAAGACAAGATAAATATAATTGTGTAAATCATACGTCGGCGTCCTTGTTGCACTATTTCTGTATTTTGTGGACAAGTGCTCCTATAATGGCCTGCCTGCTTACAAATAGAGCATTTTCCTCGTCGACCACCTCCCTCGTCCATTATATTACGAATACGTGTAGATTGTGGACGACCTTTCTTCCTTCGTATAGGAGGCGATACAATCGGGGGACCTTGGGGTCGTGGCCAGTGCCGTCTATCAGGAACATGATGAAATTGTGGTGCGTACGCCGCACGATAGCAGTCTGTACTATACCAGGGTGAACAAAAATTCTGGTCGATGCTAGGGAGACCAGTATTGATTTGTCGAATATTAAGATCTGTATGATCTACAGCATACTGATTTATCCAATTAGTATATGAAAGAAAACATTCCGAATGATCAATAAATTCATTTTTCTCGTCAGGATTGTCTACGTAATCATTGCTTATTTGTGGGTTGTCCATTTGACTGTAAATTGTATTTGCAAGATCATTTAACCCTCCATCATGATTATCATCTATATCTAGAAATGAAACATCCAGTTCGTCATCCTCACTACTATTCTGATCATCATTGATTGGTGAATCCTCATGATTAATATCACTATCACCACCCCCGTCAACATTACAATCTCCTTCGTCGATATTATCACCTCCTTCCTCAACATTAGTATCAAATTCATTAATAGCAGTTGGATTCCAATGTTCATAGGAATTAGATAACCTGCAAATTTGATAAACCTAAAATTCCAACATTGCCATTAATTTAAAACTTAAGATTTAATTAGATTTGTACTTACCCCAATTAGAAGGTTCTAGTTGTAAATGAGACATCCTTGGTTCTATATGGGAGGTCGTGCATTGTTCGCGTGATGTCGTGCAGTGTCTGCGTGAGGTCGTGGCTTGCGTGTGTGTGGTCGTATGTGGCACACATGTGGTCGTTGGTGGCACACTACTAACCGAGCAAGGTACAACACTCTCAATAGGGTCATACTCACTTTCTCTGCAATATATACAATGATTAAGCCCATTTAAAGAAGATGGCAAATTACTAAATTATTAGGTTATTTTTCTAACCTTGTCATTCTGACACCACCTTCGTGTGGAATATTTTGATCACTCATTACATTGGCGGAAGGACCCAAATCAATATAATTGTGGAGCATTCTCGTGTAATAACCTTGCGGTTCAAAATTATCCGACGGATGTAGCTCTTTCTCAATGTATACCGTCACAACACCATGATGTTCACATAATCCAATCATTCCCTCCAATGATTCATCATCTACTACTTCGTGAGCTAAATATCCACTACCGATCGTGGGGCAACCAATAGTAAATTTTAAACGAAATTGTTCTCTTGTACAATTTACTAAACGATACATTCTCGTCTCGAAACTAGTATATGTAGAATCAGAACGTATCGCGATTAACTTTTTTTGACCGCCGATATATCGTGGACCATTCTCATCGATAACTAACTGTCCATCCCAATGAACACTTATGGGCATGCGACGATTAGCCATTTCAACTACAAAACAAAATTAACCACTTCAAAATACTACTTTTAACTTTACAGTCGGAGACCGACAGTGAAACCTCTCACTTTACATGCGACGATTAGTCATTTTAACTACAAAAAAAATTAAACACAGACCTCACTGTGAGAACAGACCTCACTGTGAGAACAGAGGGATCCCTCACAATGAGGGATCCCTCACTGTGAGAACAGAGGATCCCTCACTGTGAGATAACTCTCACAGTGAGGGGATCTCTCACAGTGAAGCGATCTCACTGTGAGAGAGTGATCTCTCACAGTGAAGCTCACTGTGAGAGATCACTCTCACAGTGAGAGAGCTTCACTGTGAGAGTCTCTCACAGTGAAGCTCTCTCACTGTGAGAGATTGATCTCTCACAGTGAACTCACTGTGAGAGATCACTCTCTCACAGTGAAGCGAGATCACTGTGAGAGAGTGATCTCTCATAGTGAAGTCTTCACTGTGAGAGAGAGAATGAGAGAGAGAGAGAAGAGAGAGGGAGCGACCTCACAGTGAGTGAGAGAGCGCGAGAGAGACGGCGACGGCGAGAGGAGATCGGCACTGTGCGGGAGAGGAGATCGGCACTGTGCGGGAGAGGGCGGAAAAGGAGATCGGCACTGTGTGGGAGCGGAGATCGGCACTGTCACTGTGCAGGAGCGGAGGGAGAGATGCGGAGCGGAGCACTGTGTGGAGCGGAGCACTGTGCGGGAGAAGAGAAGAAATCGGAGAAGAGAAGAAATGAGCCGCACTGCTGCCCGCGCGGGTGGGTATAGTGGTGAAGAAGGTGCTGAATCGTTCAGCGCCTTTAACATTATAAGTTAAAGGCGCTGAATAGTTCAGCGCCTTTAACATTATAAGTTAAAGGCGCTGAACCATTCAGCGCCTTTAACATATATGTTGAAGGCGCTGAACAATTCAGCGTTTCTAACAAATATGTTAAAGGCGCTGAATCGTTCAGCGCCTTTAACATATTTGTTGGAGGCGCTGAAGTAAACAGCGCCTTTAACAGCCTATAGGAGTTATACCTAAGGATTTAGCCAATTTTTGCGAAAATTGGCTAAATCCTCAATAGTGTATGCTGAAGGCGCTGAATGAAACAGCGCCTTCAACATATAGCATGAAGGCGCTGATTCATTCAGCGCCTTCACAGGTTTTTTTGTGAAGACGCTGAACGCTTCAGCGCCTTCAACATATAGCATGAAGGCGCTGATTCATTCAGCGTCTTCACAGGTTTTTTGTGAAGACGCTGAACGATTCAGCGCCTTCAGGTCGGCTGGCCTCCGTGGCGCCCAGCTGGCAAAAGGAGGGTTAGTTTTGCAAAAAAAATTTAGGGAGGATTAGTTAGCAAATTTTGAAATTTCAGAGGGTTATTTAAAAAAAATCCCTTTGTGTGCTAAATATATTATATGTCAATTTTTAATTGTGTCCCTTTCATGGAGAAAATATATTATCTCTAGTTTTTTGGTTAAATTATTTAATTCTAAAAGAGAAATAGCTTAGGGTGTGTTTGAAACTCCGTGAAAGTGGGCCAAAATGTAATTTTCATTATAAAACACTTCTCAACTTGTTTGGTTTGGCAAAAATTTAATTTTAATTTTAGATAAAACCCAGTTTGGAGCAGGGATTGCTTGGGGGATAAGGGTGATATCCTCTTATTCCCCAAACATATCAGAAATTATGAGAATAATTTATTCCAGTATTTCTGGTATAAGTGAGAATTACTGTTACTATAATAAAATCTCACTATATTTTTTTTTTCAAAATTACCCTTACTATATTTTTCTTTCCAAAATTACTCTCACTATATTTTTTTTCCAAAATTATCCTAACACGCTTCCCGAGGCACAACTCCTTCTCTGCGTCGCTTCCCGAGGCGACATCTCCTTCTCCATGTGATTTGGATTTTATTTCATTTATTTTTTTTAAATAATATAATGAATAATTTATTTTTTTAAATAAAAATATGATGAATAATTTATTTTTTTATAAAATAGATCAAATAAAATGTTAAATTAAATATTATTTTTGTAAAATATAATTGATTTTGATTTTGATTTGAATTTTATCTCATTTTTTGTAAGGTTTTAATCTATTAATTAAAAGAAAAAAATTAAAATTTAACAAGCTTTATCACATAATAAAGTTTGAGGGTAAAAAGGTTATTTAATCCAACTAAAATTTTTTATTGCTTTTATTCATCATTATCATATCAAACATAAAATCTCTTATTTCTGGAACCACTCCAAATATTTTTTTACACTAATTTCGTACTTTATACTTATTTCTGGTATAACTAGTATTATCTTATCTCGTTATCAAACAGCCATAAAATGCTTCCAACTAAAAGGCATTTTTATATATTGAACATTTTAGATATTGGAGCATACTAATTGCAACTTTTTTTAAAAAATATTATAGATCACATCTCAAATCATTTCGTATCAAAGTTCTTATTAGGATATGATTGTTAAGATCCTAACCACTTGCGAAAATAATATGGTTAACGAAACTAATTTTAATATAAACAAATATATCTATAAAATATTGTTTTTATTTGCTGATTAAAATAGACCAGATTTAGTAAATATGATGGTTACGAATTGATAGATACGACTTAACAGAAAAAAGGAAAAAAAGAAAAAACTCATCAATATTTTTAAAACTAAGCCAAATTAATAGGTCACGTGTTACTCGTTAATTCTGTCGGTAGTTGATTCAGCGAAATTAGCGTAACGTCATAAATATTTAATTATTATTTTAAATTTATTATATAAAAAATATATATTAATATTTTAGTATCATACTTAATTATAAAATACTAATTTTTAAACCAAATATAAATTTTAAAGTTTCACTTTTATAAAACTGATATGCATTAATAAAAAAAAAAAAAAAAAAAAAAAATCAACTATGTTAATTTTAAACTATTGAATTTTAATATGACTAAATAAAAAAAAAAATGGTGAATTTAATTAACACCGAACCCGCTCGCCGATTTGGTGGTTCAACTGTAATGGTTAAAAATATTTTTTTTGATTTATCCAGTTCGAAAATTTGAACCAAACTATTTTACATATTATGATTTAATTAACACCAGATCGGCTCACCAATTCGATAGTTGAACGGTCAATTCGAATTCGAATGATTTAAAATAAATTTTTAATTTATCCGGTTCGAAAGATTGAACCAAACCATTTTTCAAAATGGATCATGATCAGACTTTAAATCATTGAAAGTAAGTTCAACCATCAATTACTACACTTTTCTCAATCTTTTGAATTCTATCACATACTGATACAAAAATTTACCAATAATTATTGTCAAGAAACTAACCCATGCAAATATCCAATATCAAACATGCAGTACATTTTCCACTCACATGACTAACCAATGAAACCCGAACAAAGTTTTCTTCTTTTTTTTTCCATTATACCCCAGAGATGAGCAAACTTTGGCAAACAAAGTAATACATTTTTTCTTATTTACCCCCTCGAAAATAATAAATAATCTTTTTAAGCCATTCGGTGCTTAAATTCTCGGCAATCTTTTCCTCATCCTCTGTTCTTCAATTTCATTCATCTGATCAGAGAGCCAGAAGATTCCTTTATAGCCAAAATATGCGATCAAAACCGCAACAACAAATAGCAGCATTATTAAGAGACATCTCCGAATGGTTTTCTTGATTTCCTGGGAAACAAATGCTTAATTTAGCTATGTAGTTTGGAAAAATACTGGGGTTTTGATTGAAAAAAAATAAAAATTTATGTCACTAACCTGAAACTTTGAAATCTGCTTTGTTTCTTGAACCCGCTCACGTCTCTTCCTCCGTTTCGGCACGTCTGCAGCTTCTACGACGGGGCTCTATGGAAAAGTACAACAAGTAGTCAGCCCACAGGAAACAGTATCAATATACTTCATATATGTAAGAGAGAAATTGCTTGTATACACAGAATTAGAATGAACTATTCTTCTCAGAAAAGGGGGACTAGTACTTTCGGAAAAGTTTTGTAAATAATTCTATACCTACAGAGGGCACAAATTGTTCAAATTTAAGATGACATTCTAATCAAGCGTAAACATTCATGCTTGTTTGGTTCCACTCTTTGAACAGCTTTTCTACTTCGCAGAACAACTAAAAATCATTTGGTAAATTAAAAGTCTGGAGCTTTGGCTGTGGCAAGAAGTTGAAATAAATCTCTCGGCCCCAAAAGCAAATGCTTAAATTTTAAGCTTCATGCAGTGAGGATCTGCTCGGAGGCTTCCGGGAAAAGGCTATCAGTGTTTGTTGCACGCTCTACTCAAACAACACTTCTCCGATAGCTCCCGTCAGGCCAAACAGGCCCTCAAACATAAATAAAATAGCAGATTTAATATCCTTAAATTTGCGACTTTTCTTTGTCGAGAAAAATCGAGCTCGTAAGTTTGTTTTTCTAGAAGAGATATAATCCCATGCCTAGATTCACCTCCGCGAATTAGGCAGAGACGCTAGAACAAATAACCAGATTTATGTTTTTATCACTAAGCTCTCACAGAATTTATTCCATCTACTCATCATCTACAGATTTTAAGCACACGTAGATTTGCAATATGCACAAATTACAGCAAAGCAAACAGATGCCCTTCATGTAAGCACATACCGAATAAAAAAGAAAATAAATTGTCCAGGTGCAAAACAGGCGCGTATTGAGCCTGGACATTATTGCATTTATGTATGAAAGTTGTCAGCTTGGATGTTGCTTGGTGATTAATTAAATCTGGAATGCATGGAATAAAAATTCTCCTTTTTTTTCACATCTTTGGTTCTCTTTAATAAATATTGCATTTTTAAAAGATTCTCATTTCAGGTTTCTTCTAATACAACTCTTACATTTAATAAATATAAAATTATATTTTAATGCAATATATTAGGAAGCATCAATCACAGCCAATAACAAAAAATATAACTTAGAAGCAAATATATCTATACCTTGATCTCATTAGCTTTGCGGAGATGCAATTCTGAGTCAACAACCTTGACTTTTCTTCTGCAATCTACACCACAGGGAAGCAGACCAACTCCGAACTGGCTCTTAGATACATCCTTTGGATCGCGACCGGCATTTCGATATGCTTTAAAAACATCTTGGCATAGCCACTCCCTTTTCACAGTATTACATGCACATCGGACATTGACCTTACAAAATAGCATCAAATAAATAGAGAAAATGAATAATTGGATGAAACGGGACCACTTGATTGTTTTCACAATACAAATTAAAAATGTTCAGCATGGCTTGGCTTTCAGAACAGCTCCTCTCCATCAGAATGCAATGACCTTCAAAAACACTAGTGCTTGGGAAACAAATAGTTTGGAGCTTCCTGCCATAGCAAATAACTAAATCGAGCCCTTGGGCCCAAAATGTGAAGCTTCTGAATCTACTGCAGCGAAATGCTCTACAAGATATTTTAAAGAAAAATTCTAATATGAAATGCTGTTTCACTAGCACATATTGCAGTTCAAGGAAACTGCATAAACTTCACATACAAGATCTAATGTTCTACATTTAAAAGTTTCTGAAAATGTAGAAACAAAATAAACTATCTTTAATAGGTGAACGTGGGCACAATTATCTCTATAAGATCAACCTGTTTAAATCAAGAAAGAAGATGAAAATAAGCAGAGTTCTTTGGGCATCTGTATACAATAAACATCAAAAGTATTAATGTCTCGCACAAATTGAACTTCGTTTTGGTTTGCAAGCTGCAAGGTGGAACTCATCTTTATATGATTTTGTGGACAACATACAGCAGGAAGGTCATCTTTAAAGGGAATTATTAGTCATTCACTGACAATGGTTGTTGAACATGAGAAGTATGGGCATTCCAATGCAGCCATTTTATATTGTCGAATATGAGCATCATTGTGCAGTGATAAAGAGATGGTTCTCTAGCTAATTGGAATAGTGACAAGAATTTGTCCAATAAACTAATCCATTAAATTAATATAGTGTGGAATAAGTAGGTTGGAGATTAAAGAATATTTGGAATTTAAAAGAGATGGTTCTTCAACTGCATTTACATATCAACTACTCAAAATTAGCAAGATAAACTGACTTGCATAGAAACAAAGTAAACAAACTTGATATTTAGTTAAAAATTAAACACGGTAGAACAAAAAAAAATGTTTTTGTAAATTTGGGTGACCTTGTGCAAAATAGAAAATACCAGAGATCTACCTTTTTCAAACACCGATCCGATGATGGGCACTGACCAGGATGACAAATTTCAGAACACAGGTGTGGGCAGTTGGGCAATTTCCTGCACCAGAATTCAGGTTTGAGAACTTCATACCATAAAACGGTTTACATGTAATTCTAGTAAAGAGGTGGTACTCTCATAGTGAAGTATGCAATCGTGAATAAGATGAACATTGTCATCATGTTAAAAGAAGCTATATACAGCAAACAAGTTAACTGTAGACATCCATAACAAAAAGATATCGTCTCACAGCTCCTGTTAAAATAAAGAGGAAAAGTGGGTTTTTATCTAACATTTTATAGGTAGAAGTGTCAAAGCCTCAATAAAGTGAAGTAATTTAGAATAATCTAATGTTTTTCAAAGAGAACGGGAAAGAAAAACTAAAAAAAAAAAAAAATTTTAAAAAGCTCCAATGCTGTTGGATGTATCGAATATTCTCCAGTTTCCTCTTTATTCCATTTAGGTAATTGTACTTTCCACATATTTACTAAATTGGATTTTCCTGCAAAATCTGTTTTATCCTGCATTATTTGTGGGTAGAGACAGAACCCAACTTCCTCATTGCAATTATTGCAGCAACATCACTCTCTTAGTTCATTTGGATAGAGAGAAGAGAAGAGAAATAGGGGCACAAAGTGCAACACCCCCTGCAGTTGACCGACCTGGTCTGACGTGAAAAATAACTATATTTGGACATAGAATTCCATCTGAAAAATTGTTCCAGATTAAATTATTTTGTTCAGATCTTTAAATCCGGAACGAGTACAAATAAGAAAATTTGGACAAACTTGGTCAACAACCTGGTTTTACACTAGTAATTTAAAAAAAGTTATATTATACTAGGTTATCTTTTAATTTTAAATAATTTATTTATAAATATATACGAAATGTCTTTAAGACTATAACTAGGGGTGGCAAAAAACCAGGTCAAAACCAGGTTAGACGAGTATTAGTGATAAAAAAATGTACAATGTGTCCCGACTCAACCTAGACCAAAATTTTGGAAAACAGATTCTGTCTGAATTTGGACCTGGTTTAAAATCAAGTGTTCGAATCCAAATTGGTGTGATCCAATTTTAAGCTAAAATTCAAAAAATTAATAATGTATTAAATTTAAAATGAAATTGTGTATTTCAAAATAAAAATATCATAATTGTAGAGACCTTTCATATAACTTTTTACAACAAACTATTTTAAAAATTAAAAAAAAATTAATTAATTTTAACTTTATCATTTAAATAATTAGTGTTAAATTGGGTTGTTCCCTAGTTTGTCTGAATTTTCATGCCCAGACCGGATCCGAATTTCAAGTTCATACAAAAAATAATTTGTCTGCACACAATTTTCCAAATAGAATTCTTTGTCCAACTTCGGTTATTTTTTGAGTAAGACAGAGCCGATCAATCGGTTTGAGTCGTATTTTGCCACCCCTAATTACAATATGTTCAAATTTTAAATACACAAATTTCAAATTTAAATTTTTATTCACTATATTTATTTTTTGGGGGAATTTGGCTTAAAACCGGGCTAAACCATACGGACACCTAATATTAAACTAGGTCCAAATCTAGACACAACATGTTGTCTGAAATTCGGGTCCTGGTCAGGTTCGAACACATCAAATATTCATTATCCCTAATAGTTGTCCAACCGAGTTTTGATTCGGACCTGAATTTTTCCCACCCCTAGAGGGGTAGATAGGAGAGAATCCTTTCTCTCATTTGGGTTGAAACTTGAAAGGAGAGAATAAAAACAGAAAGAAAATGATCTTCCTTAAAAGATATATTTCTTTTCTCTCCAAAGTGAACGAGTGGATGACAAAAGAGACACGAAATTGCAAGACAAAAGTCCCACATTTAACAAAAAATGTAAGTTTTAAGCTGCTATGATATTTCGCCCAGCATTTACTTTACTCTGTATGCATCTCAACATTTCTTGTAGAATCATTTAGTATAGTTATTTCCTTTCAGTGAGTTGATTGCTCTTCTGATTTCTACTTTTCTCCACTTTGTTTCTACTATTAACAAAGTAAAATATTTCAAAACATGAGCTGAGGAAGAATTGGAAAACACTAAATGCCGCTACATAGAAATGAAGCAAAAGCAAAACTTCGCAAGAGACGTTCTTTGTACTGATACTTTGGTCCAAATTTCTAAAGCAGCAAAATCTATGGTAGCAGCCGAACGCACAATAGTGTGAAGCAAATGCAAAAAAGAAAACCAGAATCAACTAAACAATATACAATGTACAATCAAAATTGCAACTAGAAAATAGCTACAAGAACCATCTAAGAATGAGAAAAAAATGGAGTACAATTTACCTGTGGCATGGGCCGCTACATGTCCGTACTCTCTGTTGCTCCTCATCACTCATGCTATTGTAATAGAAACACTCGAAAGCATGCACCATGGCACCACAATGGCATGCTCTTTTTACAAGGACTTTGCAAGGAGGGCAGTTATCCGAATGGCACAAAAAAGGGCAAGGATGTGAGCAGGAGGGCTCCCTGTCCTGAAAGCAATTGGAATCAAACTCAGCAATTTGATATGCTTTGCAAGTAATAGTTACGCAGAAAACAAAAATAACCTCTAGTTCTTTCATTAAACTAAGGTTTTCTCAAAACAAGAGAGTCTATGAAAGGAAGGTCTTTTACATATTTATCCTTATATAGTTGTATAAGCAATGCTACTCATACACCCCAAAAGGGGTGTATGATGCACACCCCACCCATCCAAGGGTGGGGTGTCCTCCACTAGTCACTTCGAAGCGACCAGTGAAATTCACCCCACCCTTGGATGGGTGGGATGTAAAATGTACACTCCTTTTGGGGTATACAAAAAATATTTTCCTTTTACATAAGTTTTCTTATTTTGATTTGGGAAGTTGCCCAATCCAATTAGTGGCGAAACTTGGATGCAATAGTAAACATATTTTAGAGGGGCATTTTTTGTAAGAACAATGGAATAAATGTAGAGACTATGCACCAGCTCAGCCCTGCAGTTGGGCAGTGCTGTCTGAATAGTGCTATTCGGAAAAGCATTATCCTTCTAACAGCTATTCCTAGCAGAAGCAGAAATTCCAGATTTGATCTTTTGATTTTGCGTCTTGAAATCTGATTTCAGTTTTCCACCATAACAACAGATCCAAACTTTGTAGTAGCCAAATGCTTTATCAAATATTGCTACAGCAGTTACAGCTGATAGCAGAAGCAAAAGTGGGCAAAACAAGCAGCAAATTTTTCAAATTTTTTAAATGCATATATGAATGCTCACATTTTAGAGCATCATATATATATTAAGATAAATTTGTAAATAGAAGCAAATATCTCAACAAAGAAAATTGTAACCTTTTGACAAGGGAGGTGGCATTCTTCACAGGGCTCAGCAAGCGGACTCTGAGCATTGAATGGCAAGATGATCGATTCTTGTTGATAAGAATTTTCATGCTTTTCATTATGGTCTAAAACAAACAACTGACTCTTCAAAACATGACATGATTTCGTGCAGTAATGATTGCCACAGGGAAGAAAGCTGCCACATAAGTTCTGACACGGAAATGGCTTCTTAGTGGAGCAAACCAACTGAAAATTAACAGCAAATAATGTCAGAACAACGCAATATCAACTTGTGTGTTTATTAGAGGGAGGGAAGGAGGAAGGGAGAGATTGTAACTAACTGGACGCTCTTCACCAATATGCTGGCCGAAGCATGACACTAGAACAATTTCTCGACAAGGTGGACATGGTGATCCAGGTGTACATTCAATGGGCCTTCCTATTCTCTTTTTCTTTGGTTTCAATGTGAACTCTGGGTTAGGAGGAGGTATAGGACCATGGCACCTACATTATATAAATAAAGTGAAGCAAGAGACCTAAAAGGACTGCAAAACATATTAAATTGGACATGCCAATTGTTATTTACGTATTAAAATCCTTGCTTCAAACTCCGTACCTTTCTTTACACGTGTGACCACAAGGGAACTCCTCCCCACAGGTCATTCGGCAAGGTGGGCAAGCACCATAGTGGCATTTGTGGGGCTGGAAAAAGAAAATGGAGATGTCATGAGGCAAAATTGAATCAATTCCTCAAAGAGCCAAGTGATTTCATATGTTCACATAAATCATAAAAGGTAACCCTTGCGGCATGTAGCAACCCTTGTCACATGTAAAACCATGAGGACATGAGTAACAAAAAGAGCTTTTACATACATATGCCTGTAAGATCGCATATTATATATATTCTCTAGTAAAACTGGAGTTCCATATAACACCCCTAGAAAGTGCAATTTCTTAAAAGGTGCACTTTTGTAAGTAGAAGGACATCTATGTATCGTATTAAGTTTTGAACGACATAAATGAAAAATCGGGATGTATGTATGTAATTTAACTAGTTCAATAGGGGCCATATGCATATTTCTCAAAAAAACGAAAAAGAAGGACGAAAAAAAGAACATTCATCATACAATTGCTATATTATGACAATATCCAAATATCCAAGCGTCCAATATACATGTCAAGATAATCTGAATGCACTTGCAGGCAGTTCCATATCCATTTTGATAGGAATTCAATTAGAATGCCTACATCAATTTCTCTAAGGGGCAAATACACAGCTTCTAGCAAAAGTCTGATATTTTAATCATTATTGCTATTAAATGAAAAACATTTCTGATGGCATTAGTTTTAATAATGAACTTCACTCTGGAGCAAAAATTTGATGTTCACCATGGAAATTTCTCTCTAGCTCATCAGATCAATGACAGAACAAATGCTGTGCCCAAGAATATACATACTGAAAAGTTAATAGATAATTTCTATCTTTCATCTCTACTGAGAGTACTTGGTGAATGGGCAAAAGTTTGACTTAATCTTGGCATCCGTGTTTTCCATATAATTAAAGAAACAGGTGACTAGACAGAACGAACAGGAACAATTGAATAATTCAGCGACACGAGGAGACTTATCAAGAAAGCTAAACATCTATTAACACTCCATATAAGATCATTTCCTTGTTGCTATTACACATACAACTAACATTGCTAGAATAGTTCTAAAAAAAGAATCAAAGTAGGACATGCAAGCAATCCCCATTAACAAACTAGATACTAAGACGACAAAAGAAAGTGTATCAATCTCTAAACACAAGTGAACAACAAAACTGAAAGCAATGCTGGAAAGAACAATTAAAGAACATTGACAAACTGCATCAGAAGTATCATAGGAGACATTAATGAAACAGGGGGCGAAAAAGGCAATTTTTACCCGACATTCAGACTTATGCCTACAGAGGCGAGATATAAAGCACCGTTTTGAACATTTTGGAGGCTTCTGATTCTTCTCAGTCCCACATGGAACCTGGTAATAATAAGGCAGGAAACATTAATGTCAAGATAGTACTCGTAATTAGGCATGAAAATTTTCAAAATGATAAAGCAAACCTAGTCAACTTCAGTTCAAAGAACAGTAATAAAGCCAAATTAAATCATCCGCAAGAAGATAAGCAACCAAATTGGCAAAAGAATATGTCGAATACAGCATTCTTGAATAATATTTTTCAAAATCAACAAACCAAAATTCATTAGCAAAATTAGTTAGCAAATCCTAAGATCTCCGAATGCATGACTTGGATTTGGGTTAAAACTCAATAGAAACATTACTTCTCTAAGTTCACACATGCCAAATTGCCAATTGTTCCAATGAATCGAAATTAAAAAGGGCTGAAATACAGAAACCCACCCTAATAAATATCTAATATGCACTTTACTTCTTTTAAAAGCCTCTATTTCACCCCCCTTAAAATTTAATGTTGCAGCACTTAACTCAATACAGTTACAATTTCGTCATTATTCCATGCATACTTGTGTGGTACAACTGAATAATTACTAATATACTCATTTAGCCCATAGAAATGACAAAAAACAAAAAGTTACTAAATAGTCAGGGTTCTCTTTCATAAAGTTACCTAATTTGAAAGAAAATATAAGATCCCTATACATTCCACCATTTTTAAGGATATAATGGATATCTCAGTAGGTTTCTCAACTATATCCTTCAATTTATGCACGAAATAGTGACAAAACTGTAGCAGTGTTGAGCTAAGTGCTACAACTCTAACTTTAAGAGGGCAAAATCGAGGTTTTTAAAAGGCAAGGGAAGAAAGTAGAAAAGTGAATATTTATATGGGGGTTTTCTATATTTTAGCCATTAAAAAAGTATATATTGCCCCACATTTCCCAAACTTTTAGCCAAGTTTCATTTTGGTCCTCAAACTTTCAAGTTAGAGGTTAGACAATCTAAACTCTTAAAAAAGTTTCATCTTGCCAACACATAGTGCATCTGTACATTTAGGCTAAATTACACTTTTCGCCCTCAAACTATAAGGTGCGTATAATTTGGTCCTCAAACTTTAATTTGTTGCAATTTCTAGGTTAAACTTTTTAAATTGCCGTAATCAAGTCCCACAACCCCATTTAGTTAACTAAAAATGTTGATGTGTTACTAGTGAAAAAGTGGCAATGTTATGATTGATAACGCGACAATAATTAAGATGTCACATAACTTCCGCATCAGTGACATTTAGTCAACTAAATTGGGTTGTGTGACCTAATTACAACAATTTACAAGGTTGGAGCTAGAAATTGCACAGAATTAAAGTTTAAGGGCTAAAGTGTCACGCGCCTCACAGTTTGAGGACCCAAAGTGTCATTTAGCTATACATTATGTATCATATATTTATCAACCTTTTTCTAATCTCATATTTCAAACCTACCATCCATTGAGTTACAATTTTTCCTATTTAGAAATTGGGTTGCTAAATTAAAAGTTCGAGATAGATGAAGGGTATAGATTCATGATGTACAGATAGTCCGACATACATACGAACTAGGTGCAAGCAACGAATTTCATGAACATTTATGAAAGTTTTAAGGATTAAAATGAAATATAGGTGGAAGTTAAGGGTCTCAAATGTCGGACTTAAAAGGTAAAGGCTAAAATTTGAGTTGAAGTGCAATTTACACAATTAAAAATAAAAATGGAGAAAAATTCAAAAATCCTTTCATTAAGTAGGATCTAAATATAATACTAGAATCTAATGAGTGTGTGCAGATGTAAATATATTTGTAATGGGCACACCAAATCAACAAATTCTTATGCAAGTGCATTCAACAACAGTGATGAAGTCTAACAAAAAGATATATGTATTGGTAAATCATGATTTTGCATAAATCAACCACACCCCCCAACCGCCGCCGACCCCTCAACCCCATAGACCAAAAAAAGGGGATTTGCGAAATTATCTCTCATCTCTCTCTCTCTCTCTCTCTCTCTCTCTCTCTCTCTCTCTCTCTCACAGACACAGACAACAGAGACATAGCGAAAAAGGTGGAAAACAGTAAATCTCCAGAACCATCAAATTCTCAATCAAAGACACCATGTCTGACATAGACTATTATAAGCCATTATATAGAGTAGCAAAAAAGGTTCAGTTGTGCAACAAAACATAGCTATTGCCAAGTTACAGATAATCCAACGATAAGAATAGCCGTGAGAGTCCATCAGAATTTTACCTCAAAGCGTGTCTCCCCACAATAGCATGAAATGGACACCATCAATGGACAAGGGGAACAAGCACCTCTGAATAGAAAATTGCATACTGGTATCAGTAACAAAATTTCATGTGACAAGCACAAATCATAACAAGTGTGTAAAGTGTAAATATATTGTTCATTTGTCAAAGCTCCTGTACCCAAAATAATAATTATTGTATAAATCAAACTGTCTTATACATTAATGTGACATGCTACATTCCTATTTAAATATATAGTCATACATATCCATCAACTTCGCAATAAGTCGCTACACGATGAAATTGCTGCAGGTTCAGATTTTGGGAGTGATTTAATGGCGAAGAGATTTTAGGGTTCAAAAAGAAAAACAAGATAGACATCACTGCTTAGACAGTTGCATCAACTGCTATTCAGAACTGTGCTCCAATCATGTAATAGAAAAAAAAAAACTAAAGGCAAGACTTTTTAGGTTCACACACTCGTGATAACCAAAATGAACTTTTCTCAATAAACTTTGAACTCTCAAGATAGATTAAGAATTAACATCATTAGCAATTACTGGACTAAAGTTTGTAACTATGGTTCATTTTCAGTTTATTATTCCGATACGGATAAAGAGACATCCAACTAGTTTCTCTTAGGTTCAGATTCAAAAGAAAAACAATGACACATATAGACAAATGATTTGAGTCATCACGTACATTTTGGTACAAGTTTTCTTTGCAGCATAATTAGCACAAGAAAGGAACAATATATACATGCTGAACGAGAACAATATCAAGCAGATGTCAAATATTTGCAAACACAGAATGTAAGAAGACATCTGTAATGGGATTATATACCTGTGGCATGGGGAAGGACATTTATGGTTGTTGCATCTAAGCTTCCTGTCACAAATCTGAATATTTGAACTTTTAATTCTTTTGTAATCATGTTAGAGAACAATGGTAAACAAGAAAATTAATGCACAGACCTCCGGACAAGGTGGGCAATCCCCTCCACAGCAACGACGTCTACAAGCATGGCGACCACAATCTCGTACTCGCTGACACTTCCTTTCACAAGTCAAATCTTGATAGCAAGGAACCTATATTAGATTACAGTTCAATTTTGCACCTTCAGCTAATATATGCATGGTCAAACTTAGTGTATTCCAGGAAGAAAATTTTTTTCTAAGAGCATTGTTTCAACTGTGAGTCCACGGCTTTAAACAGCAGAACCATAATAATTAAGCTTCCACTACCTATTTATACTCACTTGTAAGCATGATGATACTTGAACAATGTGAATAAGATGGCTAGTCATATTAAAAGAGTTACAAACAAATCACAACACTATATAATACACCGAAATTATCCTTCATGTAGTAGAATCCACAAAAGAAAACCCATATAGTTGGACTAGAGGCTTAAATCTTGCTCTTCTTATTGTTTTCTATGACAATGCGACCAATGTGTTCTTCAGCTTCTTGTTAAGTATTGAAATCATAGTCACATCGATCAACAAAATTATCAGCTTCATTAGAAGGAATGAATAAATAACAACAAAGAGATATTTTCCTGCATTGCAAGGTTAAGAACATTGGAAACTGTAAGCAGCCATTTTTCTCTGCTTAAACTGCTTGACAATGGCATTTTAATCATTTAAAATCGGCAGAAGCTATTCTAATCATTTATACTCGCCAGAAGCTGATAGCCGCCAAGCCTATGCCTTCAAATTATAAATGTACAAAAATTGTTGTCACTAATTCACAAAACAACAACCAAATTGAAGATATTAGATATAGTTTATGTAAACGAAGGAAACCGATACACCGACTGATGTGGCTCACCTCCTTTTTCATGCTCCCGCATCTGCATGACTTGAAAACAACAATCCTACAAGTCTCCACGCACGGCCCACGGTGGCACCTCTCCGGGCACCTATGCATCCCGCAGCCAAGCATCTTCCCGCATGTAGACCCACACGTAGGCACTTGAGCGTCACAGCCGAGCCCAATGTGCTCCTTCTTCCCGCACGGGCACGTCCTGCGCCCCTGAAGCGGGCACTCCCCGCAGGTGCCAGCATGGCAACCGCGCCCGCACTCGTGCCTCCCGCATGCGAGCGTCCCGCCGCACAGCCGGTCGCACTGGAACTCGCGCTCGGCGCAAATCCGCTCTTGTTCTTCCACCCCGCAGGCGCATTTGTAGGTCCCGCGCACGCGGCACGGCAGGCACGGGCCATCGTGGCACGTCGTCGGGCAGCGGTGCGAACCGCAGGGGAGGGGCTTGTTACAGGGCTCGCCGCAGGAGAAGCGCCTGCGGGCGCAGCGGCGGACGTCGGCGCGGCGGCCGCAGAAGCATTGGGAGGAGGCGAGGATGGGGCAGGGGGGGCAGGGGCCGGGGTGGCACAGAAGCAAGCAGGTGTGGCCACACTCCCCAGGGAGGGGGCGGCCGCAGATCTCGCCGCAGGAGTGGGGGAGGATCCAGGGGTCCAAGGGGGGGTCTTCGACCTTGCCGCAGAAGCAAAAGTAGGATTTGGGGATTAGGGTTTTGGAGTAGGGGGATCGGCACTTAGGGCATGGCCAGTCGGGGGAGCGGAGGTGGAGGGATTGGCGGGCCCAGGATTGGATGCAGGGGAGGTGGAAGAGGGCGTGGCAAGAGGAGGAGCAGGACCAGACGGGGTGGGAGGGGCGAAGGGGGTCGAGGCAGATGAGGCAGGAGGGGAGGCGGCGGCGGTGGGTGCGGAGGAGGGAGGAGGAGGAGAGGAAGGAGCGGAGCTTGGCGAGGTCGTCGTCAATGGCGTCGTCGTCGGAGGAGAGGGAGAGGGAGGGGGATGTGCGGAGGTAGGAGGCGAAGATCGAGTGCTCGAGGGCGGAGGAGGAAGGATTGCCATCGCCATCGCCATCGCCATCGCCATTGCCATCGCCATTGGAGACGTCGGAGGCATCGTCATCGTCGTCGGAGGTGGAGGAGGAGAGGAGGGGATCGGAGGGAGCAGGGGAGTTAGGGATAGAGTTAGGATTTCGAGGAGGGAGGGGAGCGGTGATGGTGGTGGCCATTGGCCGACGGTGTAGATCTCCGCCTTGCTGGAAAGTGGAGACCGACGGGGATGGAAGTGATCTGTTATTGCCGTCGTTTCGGCCTCCTCCCTCTCACATTCTTTCTCGGTCACATGTAATTTGTTAATTGCACCAGGTGTATATATTAAAAAATTGTCATGTCATGCCACTGCCACGGCACACTGTTTATTTGTCGTGGGTGCATACTGCTAAATTTTTTATATAAATAAATACAATCTATATACCTATACCTATATATAATTTTTTTAATTTTTATTATGTGTCATCATTTTCTTATATAAATAAATACAATCTATTTTATTTCTCGTGGTTGTCTAGTGCTAAATTTTTTATATAAATAAATACAATCTATATATCTATACCTATATATAAATTTTCTTATTTTTATCATATGTCATCATTTTCTTCAATAAAAACGTACACCGCATTATATACATTCTTCATCTCCCCTCATCAATTTTTTTCTATAACTTACATCTCATCATCTTTCCTCATATCTTTTTAAAACGTACATCCCCATATTTTTCCTCATCTCCTGCTCATTATATACTCCCTTACCAACCCTCTTTTGCGTTTCCCCACGAAAGAGAGAGTGTGTTTGTGTGTGTGGAGAGAGTTGGAATAATTTTATATGTGATATGATATACTCATACGAAAAAGAGAGAGAGAGAAGAGGGGAGAGGAAGAGGGAGAGGGAGAATCGTGACTGGGCGTGGGAAGGATGAGCCACGCACGTGTTACAGACGATGGCGATGATCTTTCGGCACGTGTGAACCGTCCCACGTGTTACGGACGGTGGCGAGAATCCTTCGGCACGTGTGAACCCCAGCATATAACGATACTCACTTCATTCTGCTCGCACAGTTAAATCCATCCTTCAAAAATTTGATAGAAAAATTTATTTGTACGAAATCTTTATTATAAACACAAGCAATATTGTTTTTTTTTTCTCTTTTTGTATTTTTTATTATAATTACATATCATTTAGATTTAATCCTGTTTTTTTATTCTCAACAAAATTTTCTATATTAAATAGTTTTGATGAGTTTGCATATTTAATACTTATTTTTTCTAACTATATCTAAAAAAAGTAACTACACTAGTTTGTATATCATTCTGCCAAATTTTGTAAAAGAAGATGCAAGATTAGAATCTAATTTATTGATTATTCTCTATCACTTTTAAAATACCTATGTATCTAAGCTTATATAAAGATTAGAATCAAGCGGTTACTCCTTTTGAATTACTATAGTAATAATTTTTCAAATCTTATAATCTAAAATTTATATTTAATTAGCTTCAGACAATAAATTTTAGAGCAATGCTACCTCTCCACCCATTTTTGGGTGTAGAGATTATACCTCATCCATCCAAGAGTGGGAATCTTTTCACCAATCACTTCGAAGTGATGGGTAAAATTCATCCCACTCTAGAATGGATGAGATGTATAATATACATTTTATTTTTAGGTGTACATCAAGTATTTTTTTAATTTTAGTTGTTGCCGGCGATCTCAACGCACGTGGTAATAGACTTTATGATTAGTGTTCTAGATTTTAAATTTCAAATCTAATTATTTTAGATTTTTGATTTAATTTATTTTTTAAAAAAATAAATAATATAATAATATGCTAATATCCTCTCGACAAAAAAAATATTTTTTTCATAAAATGATTTTTACACAACTGTGAGAGGACTTAGGGAGCCTTAACTGTATCTTTATTAAAAAAATACATTATTGCTAGATAAAAATGTAGAATTAAATAAAAGACAAGTAAAAAATTTAAACTAACCAATAATATTGCACGTAAGAAACCACATGAGGACTTTTTTTTTTTTTTTTTTTGAAATAACCCTCCTAATTTTTAAAATTTGCGAAATAATCTTTTCAAAAAAAAAATTATAAAAATAATTCTGTTTTTGCCACGCGGGCGCCACGTCGGGCGTCCACCTTGAAGGCGCCGAGCGACTCAGCGCCTTCACAAAATTTCTGTGAAGGCGCCGAGTCGCTCGGCGCCTTCAATGCGGCTGGAGACTTGACCAAATTTCGTGAAAATTGGCCGAATCCTCAGGACACGTATGCGGTTATAATGTTGCATTAAAAGTGCTGAGTCGCTTAGTGCCTTTAGTGTTAAACACTACAGGGGCCGAGTGACTCAGCGCCTTAAGTGCCTTACACAAAAGGCGCCGATCGACTCAGCGCCTTTTGTGTAAAATACTAAAAGCGCCGAGCGACTCAGCGCCTTCACAAAATTTCTGTGAAGGCGCTGAGTATCTCAGCGCCTTCAGTGTTGCACTAAAGGTGCTGAGTTGCTCAGCGCCTTTAGTGTTAAAGACTACAGGCGCCGAGCGACTCAGCGCCTTTAGTGTTTTACACTAAAGGCGCCGAGCGACTCAGCGCCTTTAGTGTTTTACACTAAAGGCGTTGAGTCGCTCAGCGCCTTTAGCTGGAACAACAACCAAAATTTTACATGACTTTAAAAAAAATTCAAATTTGTACAACAAATTGCAAACAATGAGAATTGACATTCAGAATTATGAAACAACATTCACAAATACCAAATTTCACAACATTCATGACATTTAGAAATCACAATTAAGTAACAACCAAAAATGAACATTACAAAAATGTCAATAATACAACCTCGACCTCAAAAGCTCAATTTTGAGCACATCCTCGACCTTGACGTCCTCGGCCACGCCCGCGTCCACGCCCTCGCCCACGGGGAACAACAAGCTCCATAATAGGTATATCATCGAGATGCTCGACTGCTGCCAACTGATCGAGCTCCTCGATGATACCACCCTCATCCTGCTCAGCAATATGCTGGATCTCCTGTGGCGATGATGACGAGGGACGATGGCGTGAATATGTAGAAGTATATGAAGTCCGTGATACTGGTGGTGGGAGCGACGCTGACGTCGAAGGAAATGTCGTCGGGGCCAGAATGGTAGGAGATGGAGATCGTGGCACCTGAAAGAGTGTAAATAGTTTGTTAATTTGAATTTGAAAATTTAATTTGAATTCTATGCTAAATGGTACCTGATGACTCGAGAACGCTCCCTCATATGAAGGTCCGCCTGAAACTCTGGCCGTAGGTACAGATGGTACATGCTATAGTACCATCTGAATATTCTCGTTCATTTCTGTCAGAGTCTCAAATGTGAACTCAGGCGGCCGTCGGTCATGCAATAACTGGCTGACAATAATATGAACCTGTCGTAGTGTGTCGGCCTGCATTTTAATTTAGAAGTTAAATTTATATTAAATAAGTTGACATGTTATATATATATATATATATATATATATATATATACCAGTCTCCTCTCGACATGCCCCACGGGGATGAAAAGTCAGCGGAGGACGCTATACTGGATAAGATATCCATCTTCTCGTAATCGTCCAGTACCACTGCATATATACAGATGCCGCCTGCAGTGGGTCCTCACCAGCAGTCGGGAGCTGATCAAAAATCTGTTCTAGCCTTCCGGACCACTTCTCAATGTGGATAGCATGAAATGCGATCCAATCCTCATCCGGACGCCCACATGATGTGATGCGTCGGAACGACTCCACATTGCGACGTATATGCTGGAGAAGACCGAACTGCCGCAGGACTCGGTCCGGCACGTGCATCTCAACAATGCGAAAGCAAATAACGATTGTTCTTACACGCCAGACTGCTAAGCGCTGCACACAGAAATCTAGTAATGTAGCTATAATCTCATCTGTGTATGGCATCCATATAACCTGTTAATGGACAAAATGATCAGTTAATATAAAAGTGATGAAGAAAAATATACTTAAAGTATTCAATAAAACATCTACATTCCTGCGCCTCTCGCTGCTGATCTAGCTCGTCTCTATAAAACTCAATGTCACTCATCCTGACATTGGTTCCAAAACGTAGTCCTCCAGCGTTTCCCCATCTAGATTATAAAAAATATATATTAGTTGCAATTACATTTGAAATACAAGAATCTACTATATCAAATAAATATCTTACCGACAACCCAGAGGTCGATCGACTATATCGGGCAGCGCTATGACGCCTGTAGGTCGGCCGATATGAATATGGTCCCAAGCCCAGATCTAAAAGTAACGCCAATGGGTTAATATAATAAATAAAATATACAATACCAATATATAAAGATAATACTGAAATCAAAAAATTAGATTTTATACCTGCAAAAGGGTCCCAAAACAACAACATTCGGCCTTCTCGTTCAGCGCGGCATCTCCTAGCGCTCGATAGAGATAGGCTAGCGTCGCAGCACCCCACGCATACGCGCCGCAGATATTAAAGTCAGCTAAAAGTGGTAGCCACTTTAGATGAACTTTATATCCGCTAAGGTTTGCAAACAAACTACCCCCGATCTGATATAGCATGTATGCACGGGTCGTAGCTGCGACTGCTCCGGCAAAGGCATCTAGAGGTAAATGATGAAAATGCTGATATAACCAATCTAGATATACATGTGATCTCTGGATGTCACTAGGTACCATCCCCAATAAATCTGCACAAAGACTTGGCCAATCATGAAGCGTAGATCCAAACACCGGCGCACCATGGATACGGAGATCCGAAATAACCGCCATATCCTGTAGTGTGACGGCCATCTCACCGTGGCAGAAGTGAAAGATCTGGGTCTCCGGTCTCCACCTCTAAGCAAGGGCGCCCAGCAGAGCCTGATCCAGCACTATCGTCTGAGTCGTGATACCCCGTAAAATTCAGACTGACGGAGTATATCTATTACAACTGGATGGTGAAGCTCCCACTGGTTGATCTTGCGCCTATGCTTTGCGAACAAGACAACACGATACACATGTGATGCAAAAAAAATATAGTTAGCTCTTACATCAATTCAGCTTATTTATATTATGAAAAAAAGAAAATAAAATTTTATAGCTCTTACCTCAGTCCTGATAAATGCGGACATATGGCAATGCTGCTCTACTAGGACAGACGGATTAACTGGCCCCGCGTCCTCGTGATCTGCCATCTGCAATAAGTAATCTACATATTAGTAACATGATAGCTAAAAATAAATAAATATTAAGATAAGATAAATAAAACTGTGGAAGTCATACGCCGGCGTCCAATCTGCCAAAATTTATCTGACAAATTACCGTTCTTGAAGCGCTTATTCATATTTGCTTTCATATGTCGAAGACACCAATGATGCGAGTGACCCTGTGCTGGAGGATAGATAGTAGCCACTATTTTCCTCAATCCAGGAAATCGATCAGATATAAAACAAATGGCTCTATCATGGGTAACATACTGACGCATGTTTTGCAAAAACCATCGCCAACATTGCCATTAATTTAAAATTTAAAATTTAAAATTTAAAATTTAAAATTTAATTTAATTTGTACTTACCCCCAATCATAAGGTTGTAGTTGTAAATGAGACATCCTTGGTTCTAGACGGGAGGTCGTGCATTGTCCGCGTGAGGTCGTGGTTTGCGTGTGTGAGGTCGTAGGTGGCACATATGTGGTCGTTGGTGGCACACTACTAACCGAGCAAAGTACAACACTCTTAATAGGATCATACTTACTTTCTCCGCAGTATATACAATGATTAAGTCCATTTAAAGAATATTATAAATTACCTATTTATTATGTTATTTTTCTAACCTTGTCATTCTAACACCACCTTCATTTGGAATATTTTGATCACCCATTACATTAGCGGAAGGACCCACATCAATATAATTATGGAGCATTCTCGTGTAATAACCTTGCGGTGCAAAATTATCCGACAGATGTAGCTCTTTCTTATACCGTCACAAAACTATAATGTTCACATAATCCAATCATTCTCTCCAATGATTCATCATCTACTACTTCGTGAGCTAAATATCCACTACCGATCGTGGGGCAACGAATAGTAAATTTTAAACGAAATCTTCTATTGTACAATTTACTAAACGATACATTCTCGTCTCGAAACTAGTATATGTAGAATCAGAACGTATCACGATTAACTTTTTCGATCGCCGATATATTTTGGACTATTCTCATCGATAACTAACTGTCCATCCCAATGAACACTTTGGGACATGCGACGATTAGCCATTTCAACTATAAAACAAAATTAACCACTTCAAAATACTAATTTTAACTTCACAGCCAGAGACCGACAGTGAAACCTCTTACTGTGAAATCTCGCACGGACAGTGCTAAAGGCGACAGTGAAACCTCACTGTGAGATCTATCTCACAATGAGATATCCTGTCACGCTCCGTGGGTTTTTCAGTTAAGCGAAAAACGTGAATTATTAAAAACTTTCTTCTTTCCTTTCCAATGTCCCCCGACACGCGCCAGACCCGCCACACGTGTAAATTCCTCAACCCCGAACGCGGAGTCTCCTTTGCACGTGCACGGCGTTACATCCACATCATTCACTTTAACCACACTAGTCCGTACAAGTAAAGGAAAGTAAAAACAACATTTTGCATAAGAAGCTAAGAGGCCGACTAAGTTTCGAAAGGATAAATTCACAGGGTTTTCGAAACGGTGCCCACCCGACACCCGTTATTTTCAAAAGTTGTTTTCACAAACATTTTCTTGTTTTGAAAATAGGTCGAATAGTTAATGAGCATGAAATTAAAAGGAACCACCACAGTAATTAAACATCCACACACAGCATAGTCAAATCCACTCACACATAACTAATTACTACGAAGATAACACGTATAAAACCTAAAAATGTCACTCATGGAGACACTAAAAATATAGCACATCCTCGGTATCGTCCTCACAGCCGTCCCAAGCCCGCGCCCGACCAAACCTGTCACGGAGTGGGGGGTCAGTGACACATCCAGGGGACAAAATAAATAAGGATGAAAGCATGCTATAACGGAGAAACTGAAAGTAAAGCAAACCGAAACACCAGAGCGTCCACGCCCCCCCCAAGGTTCCACAGTACCCTATGACAATCAAACATGTGCACCTGCCCCTGTAGCAATCAGATATGTGTACCTGCCCCTGTAACATTCAAATATGTGTACCTGGCTCTGTAACATTCAAATATGTGCACCTGCCCCTCCTTGTTGCTTATAACCCCTCCACGGAAACTCGTGCGGCCCCTGAGTAACCGCGAGGGGTCCCCACTACGGCACCTTGTGGGGTACACGGGCCAACGTGCCATTTTTTTGAAAAAATACACCAGTGCGGTGGCCAAATCGCCGGTGTGCGTGCAAGCAACAATGGGCTCACAAATTAAGGATCATGTGTGTTGTAAGACAATGCGACCCTCGGTCGCCAAAAATAGTGGTAATAAAGATGCATGTGTAAAATGGGGGTTAGTTGGGATCACGATATATGTATTGTTATGCTCATGCGTAAACATAATATAAAATACTGAATTCTAGAAATGACAGAGAAAGTACCCACCTGGACAGCGTTTGGTCAGAACACCTGAAGTTGACTCACGGTCCCCTAACGACACCCCGACCTACGGAGTCCCCAGATAAAACAACAGTTATAACCAAAGATTATTTGCGAAGACTCGACGCTCGAACGACTCAAAAATAGATAAGTAAAGCCGAGACACGAACGTTTGCGGCGGAAAACAAAGGAGACGAGCGGCGGCGGCACGACAGGGCCGCGGCAGCAGCAGCGGTAGCGGCGCGGCGCGACGCAGTAGTAGCAGAGCCGTGCGCGGATGCTGGCCCGCGTGGCGGCGGGGCGGCGACAGCAGCAAGGCCCCGCGTGGCGGCGCAGCACGGCGCGGCGGGAGAGCCCCGCGCGGGCACGAGTCCTGCACGGGAGCGGCGCGGCGGCAGAGCCCCGCAAGGGCACCAACCCTGCGCGGGCGCGGCGCGGCGAAAGAGCCCCGCGCTGGCACCAGCCCCACGTGGGCACGGCGCGGCGGCAGAGCACGCGCGCGGGCGCCAGCCCGCGCTGGTGGCGGCGCGGCGGCGGAACGCACCGTGCGGGCACGTGCCCACGCGGGCGGCGGTAGAACGCCCCCCGCAGGCGCAGGCCCGCGCGGGCGGCGGCGCGGCAGCGGATCGCCCCGCGCGGGCGGCGGCACGGTGGCAGAACGCCCCGCGCCGGCGCAGGCCCGCGCGGGCGGCGGCGCGACAGCGGATCGCCCCGCGCGGGCGCGTGCCCGCGCGGGTGGTGGCGCGGCGGCAGAACGTCCCACGCGGGCCTAAGCCCGCGCGGGGGGCGGCGCGGCAGCGGATCACCCCGCGCGGGCCCAAGCCCGCACGGGCGGCGGCGCGGCAACGGATCGCCCCGCGCGGGCGCGTGCCCGCGCGTGCGGCGGTGCGGCGGCAGAACGCCCCGCGCGGGCCCAAGCCCGTGTGGGCGGCGGCGCGGCAGCGGATCACCCCACGCGTGCCCATGCCCGCTCGGGCGGCGGTGCGGTAGCGGATCGCCCCACGCGGGCGGTGGCGCAGCGGCAGAACACCCCGCGCGGGCGGCGGCGCGGCAGCGGATCGCCCCGTGCGGGCGCGTGCCCGCGCGGGTGGCGGCAGAACTCCCCGCGCGGGCGCAGCGGCTGTGGCGGCGGTGGCTGCGACGGCGGCGGCTGCGACGACGGCGGCAACAGCCACAGCGACGGCGGCGGCAACCGCGACGGCGACAGCGGCGGCAACAGTGACAGCGATGGCAGCGGCGGCCGCGACGGCGACTAGGGCATCCAAACCGTAAACCCCCCCCCCCCCCCCCACCCCAAAAAACGACCCAAAAGTAACGAAGGGGACAAAAAGGGAGGGATCGGTGATTGCTTACCTTGCACTCACGAGGAAGAAGGAGGATCCCTTCTCTTCCGTCTCTCGCACGTTGATCCGCCAAGATGATCGGGCCGCCCTCCTCCTTTTCCTCTCTCTCGATCCCTCACACAAGGCGGCTAGGATTTTCCTAAGGCGTAGGCGGCTAGGTTAGGCGTAAGTCCTTTTCTTAGGGCAAAACCGTCGGTATTTATATACACATAAAAGAAAACCCCAAACCCTAAAATAAAAGAAAACCCCAAACCCTAAATCTCGTGCGCTCAGAAGGGATTAAAAAAAAATGGGTTAAGCGATCAACTCGTTTTACACTCGACGAATAAAATTGCTAATTCGATCCAACATGAGTCTACCTCATTTCCTCGAAAAGCGTGCAAATCGAGCGGCACGGATTCCGATGCATACTACAGTTACCGTGAACTTAAAAAATCAATTCCGGGGGATCCGGGAGTCAGATTTCAGATCCGACCGCACCACTGTTCATCGTTTCTTGAGCCTTATCACCGAAAAAAAATAAAAGCGGACGCCCTCACACTATCCATCGGAGACCCTAAGAAAAATGCCCCCTCCGGCTAATCCTATCCGGCAAGGGTCAGGGACGAAGTCCAAGAAGTTAGGATACTACATATCCCTCACTCACAGTGAGGGATCTCTCACTGTGAGAGTTCTCTCACAGTAGCTCTCATAGTGAGGGATCTCTCAGAACTCTCACAGTGAGAGATCCCTCACTGTGAGAGACTCACAGTCCTCACTGTGAGAGACTCACAGTGAGGCACTCATTGTGATAGTGAGGCCCTCACTATAAGAGAACTCTCACAGTGAGAGGGATAGAGAGCGAGAGAGAGAGAGAGAGAGAGAGAGAGAGGGAAAGAACTCTCACAGTGAGACTCACTGTGAGAGCTCCGCCTCACAGTGTGAGAGAGAGAGATGGAGAGAGAAAGGGAGGGAAGGGGGGGGGGGGGGGGAGGGGGAGAGGCTCACAGAGATCTAGAGAGCGAGAGAGACGGTGACGGCAACCGCGGGCTTCGACGACGACGATAATGGGCTTCGTCGACAGCGACGACAATAATGGGCTTCGGCGATGGCGATGACGACAATGTCCTTCGGCACTGTGCTGCGGGAGAGGGAGAGAGGTGGAGAGGGGAAGTCGGATTGGAAGAAGGGAAAGTAAGGGCATTGTAGCCCGCGCTTGTAGTCAAAACGAAGGCGCTAAGTCACTCAGCGCCTTTAGTCTGAGCTGCTCAGCGCCTTTAGTGTAAGGCGCTGAGTCGCTCGGCATCTTTAGTGTAAAACACTAAAGGCACTGATATGCTCAGCGCCTTTAGCGTTAAACACTACAGGCGATGAGTTGCTCGGCGCCTGTAGTGTTTTACACTAAAGGCACCGAGCAACTCAGCGCCTTTTGTGTTTTACACAAAATGCGCTGAGTTGCTTGGCGTCTTTAGCGTTAAACACTAAAGGCGTGTAAGAATTCGAATTTTTGTAAATAAATAAAAAGGAAAATAATAAAGGTCAAGTTGATTTTTGAATCATAAATGGCACGGATAGCCTAAGTGCCCCTTTTCTGTAGTATAAATTGCACAGTTAATGGGTCAGAAATATCGCCTTTCAATCCGAGCCTTATCTCGAAAATCCGAGATCACCAGCGCGACCGTCTCGTCGAACTGATCGAAAATGATATTCAACACGTTCAGATCCGACGGTCGGATCTTCCAGAAATCAGCAATGAAGCGGGCGGGACCCGCGACTTAAGTTAAACAGTGCTGGAACAGTACAATGAACAGTAACCCTATATTTCAAATCCCCTAAGTGCTAACTTTGGCCAATTCGCCATCCGGAAACCAGTTATAGCACTTCAAATAGTCGATTTGAACGGTTTTGTCGTTCTAGACGTAATGGCGCTGACAGAATTTCCGTTTGACGACCCTAGAGTCTCGAAAAACACGATAAACTGTATTTTGGTATAGTCGAGATGGACCGAAAATTTATCTGGGCGCTTACTCGAAAAACGAAAATCACTACCTGATTGGATTCGTCGAGCCGGACATCGTGGCGAAGTCCGTTTTTCGTTTCGACGACCAGAACGCCTCGAAAAGCGTGAAATACGGTGAAAATACGGCTTTTTGCACAATAATCCCTATAGTTCATGCCTCGATTAGCGTGCCACCTTTGTGGTGAGGGACCCTGATGTGATTAGAAGCTACTGTGAAGGACCTAAACCTAAAATGCCAAGTATGGGAGGACCAAGCTGCAAATGTGCAATATATGCACTATTCAAAATTCAAATTTCGAACTCAAGTTGCTCTTTATATCGGACCCGCAGCCTCAACCTCACAGCAACAACCCTCATCCTCTCTGCCTCACTTCCCGGACCTCCCCGCACCGGTCGCCGCCTCCACGTCGCCGGAGAAGAAAAGGGATCAAGACACCTTCTTGATCTTGGGCTGTTGGGGAGGTGGTGCTTGGGAGGATCCTTGTTGGGCAAAGAGTTCCCTGAGGTGTCCTCTGTGAAGCCGCAGCCGAGCCCGGGGTGAACCGACGCCTGGCTCCGCCCTGCGCCGCCGCGGAACCATTCCTCTCCTTCCCTTTTTCCGGCGAGGTTAGTAGATGGAAGTTTTCGTTTTTAGTTCGCACAGAGATCCTAGCATCGTGTTACTGACCTCCTGAGGATCACCCTCGTGCAGCCCCGAGGCCCCCGGTGCTCCGGTTAACCGGCCGGGGAACCTTGTTGCCGCAATTATCATTTTCGGCCGAGCAATAGCGCCGCCGTCATCCAGCCGTTAAACACAAGATCAGCACTGTTGATCCTTGTCCCCTCGTCGATTGCAAGCTTCCTCCAAGATCTGGGGTTGATCAGACAAGGATCGGACCCGAGCGGACGAGCCCTAGTTTAGGTCTTCTTCTCCGATTGGCCGATCTCGGCCGTCCGGCGCCGCCGCTGCATCCCACCGCCGGCCATCATCACCAGAAGCCTCCTGGAGCCAAGTAGAAACTTTTGGTCCAAGTTGCACCGGCCCGGAGTCCCTCGGCCGGAAACCGCCATTAACGGCCCTTGAAGCTCCACCGAGCTTCGCCGGCGCCGCCTTGCCGACGCTCCCCGGACGCCGGAAAGCTTCCAGGTAAGATGGTATGGCCTATAGGAGTCCTCCCATCGCGTTGCATGCAGAGCCTAATGTCAGGCTTTTGATTTCCAGGGTTGCACCCGAGCCGCACTCAAGCTCCACTTCCGGCCATCTCCGGCGGTCCGGGCTCCGGTCACGTGCCCAGGTAAGACCTAGACATCCCTTTTGTGACCCCTACCATTTTTGTTTGGGCCAGGAACCCTCTGTGATCGAGCTCCCAAGGTTGCACCCGAAGGACCCTTTTTCGGGTTTGTCTCCGGCCGCCGCCGCCTCCGGCCGCCGGAGCTCGACCCAGCCTGGTCCAACCGTCTTCTGGGAGAACACTATAACCTATGCTCACCTTGGTTTCAGGTCCGAAACCGGTTCGCTCCAAGAACACCCAAACCGAGCCTTGGGTGGCTTTGGTTGGTGCACCACTTTGCTCCGGCCACTGTCCCGGCCATTCACGGCGCGCCTCAGGTGAGCCCCATCACCTTTAGTCCTTACTGAATGCCATGCTCTAGCTGGACCTCATTTTGATCAAGCATAAACAAAGTTTAAGCATAGTTGCTAATTGGACCCAAAAGAGTTTATGGGCCAACTTTGCCCTCGGGCCCCGTGCCAGCCCGAACCTGTGAGCACGGGCTCCGTCTCGTCGTAACGAACGCGCTGAAACTTACGGCGTCGTTGTTGGACTCCCGGATCGCAAGAACGAGCTGAAACAAACTGTAAAATAGTGTAATCATGCAATTTAGAAATCCTTATGGACCAAAATGCAAATTGGACACGATGACCACCTTTAGACAGTGTTCTTACACTTACTGAGCATTTTGTTTGGGTCCCGTGGACCCTCGTTAATCAGGAATCGGATTTTATTCAATAAATCGGCGATATTGCTCCATATTAGCGTCGCGTTACTGTTGTGTCATCGGGATGGGTTGTGCGAGTCTATTACTGACCATATCTTCTTATTCAGGGCCCAGTTGTTTAGCACCAGCCTCCCAGTAGCTGTGCAGGAGTTCGAGGATCTGCCTACACTCAGGTGAGTTATCTTCGGTCCGGGCTTTATCTATTCGGCCCTCTGGTTGCTTTAGTCCAGTCGGACACCTGTTTTTGACTTAGCCTTGATTGGGTATACCTACTCATAGATTATGACATTCCTGTTACTTGTCATTATTCAGTACAGTTGATACTTGTGGTCTGATCATGCTTCGTAGCTATCAGCTAGTACACTGCATTGATACCCAGAGATACTTGCTTTTATATTCCAGTTATGCATGATAGACCCATGATTGATTGATATATACAGACATCTTGATTCCTAGCATTGTGCATGTTTGATATGCTATTATTCGGGTGTATATACTTCTTGTATTCCGGATTACATGATTAGTCCTGAAGATTTCACCTATATACCGCATGATTTTTCTGATAGACATTGATCCCTCAGACACACTATACAGATATATATATCTGCTCGTCAGCTTTCATATCCTGATATATAGATGTCATGATCGATTATTCCTGCTAGTTCCATGTCATTTGTCATACTGCTTTATTCAGATATGCATGATTGATCCTGATTGATAGATACAGACAGATGATTCCCTGTTGGGATCTCGGCATGTTGCCGACTACCCGGTCACTAGACCGTGAGCTTGAGCATAGTATAATGATTGCCACGCACTGCTGTACTTCACGAACATGGCCGGGGTCGCTCCCCGTGGAGATTGTTCTTTACCGGTAAAGTGGTCTTGAGATAGGACCCGTGAGCCCTTGAGTGCAGGGTATGTCAGCGGATCGGGTGCGGATCAGTGGCATTGCCTGAGGTCCTCGTGACCAATATTGGCATTGATGGGATACTTGATATTCTTGTGATTGATGCATAGCCCATATACTTCCATGTACTAGCATGCTTTACTTCTGTTAGATTTGATTACCACCATGATTGATTCTGATACTTCTGTACCCGTATATACACAGCATTATGATTATGATACATTCCTCTAGTAGGACTGGCACAGATTAGCAGTACCATCGCTGTTCAGTTGTGTTGATTTCCAGCATTTACTATTTGTGGATATACTTTTACCCCGTTGCATGATTATCACTGTTATATCATGACTTTCAGTATCATCACTTACAGTTCTTTATGCTTGACCCTTATAGTCATATCCTGATTCCAGCATGTATTATCTGCAGTTCTCTGTGATTGATTATTACTGTTATACCCTGATTTCAGCATTAGTCATCTGCAGTTTCCTTATGATTGATTACCTGCCTACCCTAGCTTATCTGTGGATTATTGATTATCAGTAGATATGATCTGTTATTTCAGCTTTACCCATCGACTCTTACTATCCGCAGATTTTAGTACCCAGTAGGTACGATTAGCTATTTCTCGGCTCGTCGTGCTCACTGGGATACATGTACAGTGTATCTCACACCCCCTGGGTGACCATTTTCCAGGTCCGTCGGGTGGAGGGATGTCGGGACGATCGAGTGAGGCCGTCACGGTAGAGCTGTCCCCCTGAGGATATATATTGATGATTGAGATTCTCGATGATTATAGCTGACTTCTATTTCATAGCATTTCAGTCTCCATTTTGTTTAGATATTTCAGATTGATGTTAGTATGTTTATTGTGGATTATTTATGTGGACTAGTTATTGTTTAGTGAGATAGCATTGCTCTCTGATTGATGATTACTAGCCTAGCCGTGCATGTATAGGGGAGTCTCTGTCCTTGGGATAGAGGATTTCCTATATGTGTGGCGGTCTGTTACGCCCAGTTGCGAACTCTGACTTTATAAAAAGAAAAAAAAAAAAAAAAATTTAGACCTGATTTTTAAAACTCGGGGCGTGACAGATTAGATGGTATCAGAGAAATAGGTACACGGTACCTAGGAAAAAATTGATTAGGATCTGGTTAGGATGAACCCTAGGATGACTTATGACGTGAGAGCGCGGGGTATTTGTCTAGCGGTTAGGAGCTCAGGTGTATTTTCACACTTATGAGACGTTTTCCTAACTTGTTGTTGTGACTGTGAGCGGTGTTCGCACGCGCTCTGGGCTTAGTGGTCATAGTGGGTGCAGTGTTAGCTGCGGTTGTGGTACGAGCCATGGGTTTGATATATCAGTGGAGCCTGAGGGCTCGGATTTTTGACAGCTGTTAGAGGGTCAATTCACCGCATTTTTGCTGGGTTAGTCCAGCAGATGGCTCAGCATCAGATAGTCGCTATTGTTGCACTGGCCCCACCACTAGTCCAGGTATTTGGAGAAGTTAGTGATCCTTCAGTTGTCCTCGCGTCATTGGATATAGTACTTTTGTCGCAGCCGTGGTTATCAAAACTATGTTGTGGCTGCTATTACTGGAGATTCCCCGACTATAGCTATTGGGATGCATTTAAGGTAGTGGTGAACAGTGGAATATGGTTCTGGATTCTTGTGAGTAGCCAGGGTCGCACTCATGACCACGAGGTGATAGTTACCCTTGATGGAGGGTATAGTATCGGCATAGATTTGTGTTGTGAGGTATGTGTCATACCTTCTATTGGATTCCGGTGGGAATCCTGTCCCCAATTAGTTGTTGGCGACAGATCTATGGTATTTCACTTTTCTTTTGATAAGCACGTTGGCTGCAGACAACGTACTGTCGAAAGAGCTGAGGAAATACCCCACCCTGTAAAGGGGAATATCATGATTGGGTCTATTTGTCTGCTTACTTAAGTTTTAGTTTCCAAGGTTGTCTTTGGACAGCGATGTTATAGTTTCAGTATTGATAGTCCAGACCATATCGGACCTTAGATAGGTCTCAGATAGTCGTGTACATAGTGGACAGATTATATTTGTCATTAATGTAGACATTCGTCCTAGCTTGCGACCACTAGCCACGTTGATCTCGCCAGATCTTGCAACTGATTCGATAATAGAAATAACTGGGTTAAGCTGAAAGGTTAGCTTGTATGCATAGATGGAAATTTTGATATATCTGAAAGTATAATGATCTTGGATGTCATCTCTAATGTGTCCGTCAGTTCGTAAGAACGTTAAAACGTTTTAACAATATTGTTAAAGAATTGAAAGATCATAATTAGGGTACATCGACCCTTTATATCGCATACCCTGTGTGGTATCTTTATGAACCAGAATTTTTAGCAGTTTAGATGAAACAGAATTGTGAACCCGAGTGTTATTGCAAACCGCACAGTACAAGGTGCATTGACATTAGGGACCGTGTATGTTCGGTCAACGAACAAGTTATCGGGCCAACGTGGTAGCGGATGCCTTGGGCCGAAAGCACGTGTCGCCAGAGCTGCAAATGATCACGGATCAGGACCGCTTGATTTCTGAGTTCCAGCGTCTAGACTTGGAAATCGTTCCTTCGGGGTCTACCGCTCGATTTTTTTTAGCGATGGTAGTGCAGCCTACCCTGCTTGATCGCATAAAGGAGGGACAGCAGTCGGACCTCTCCTTCCAGAAGATCCGAGAGCTGATATCACTGGGACAGACTGATGATTACCAGCTGCAGGCCGATGGCTCTATCCGTTTCAGGGGCCGTTGGTGTGTTCCTGATGACAGTGACTTGAAGAAGGATATCCTTACTGAGGCTCATCGGTCCTTATATACGGTGCATCCTGGCGGGACAAAAATGTATCGAGATCTAAAGCAGCATTACTGGTGGCCTGGGATGAAGGCTGATGTGGCGAACCATGTGGCGCAGTGCCTAGTTTGCCAGCAAGTAAAGGCGGAACACCAGAGACCGGCAGAAAAACTGCAACCGCTTTCTGTACCAGTTTGGAAGTGGGAGCAGATCACGATGGACTTCGTTACCGGTCTGCCTCGATCCCAGCGAGGCCACGACGCTATATGGGTTATTGTGGATCGACTCACCAAGTCGGCCCACTTTCTGCCGATCCACACCACATGGACCCGTGATCGACTCGCCCAGCTCTATATTGATGAGATCGTGCAACTTCATGGCACTCCAGCATCGATTGTTTCTGATAGGGACACTCGCTTTGTGTCTCAGTTCTGGAGGAATGTACAGGAAGCTATGGGCACGAAGCTAAAGTTCAGTACTGCTTTCCACCCCCAGAGTGATGGGCAGTCCGAGCGAGTCATTCAGACACTGGAGGATATGCTGAGATCCTGTGTACTTGAGTATGGAGACGGATGGTACCGATATCTTCCCTTGGTGGAGTTCGCCTACAACAACAGCTACCAGGCTAGTATCGGTATGGCTCCTTATGAGGCACTATACGGGCGCCGATGTCGGTCCCCCATCTGCTGGGATGATGTCGGTGAGCGCCGTGTTATCGGGCCAGAGCTACTGGAGGATGCAGAGGCCAGAGTGCGGGAAGCAAGACAGCAGTTGCTAACCGCGCAAAGCAGGCAGAAGAGTTATGCGGACCAACGACGACGAGACTTGGAGTTCCAGGTTGGTGACCATGTCCTACTGAAGGTGTCGCCAACTCGGGGAATCAAGCGATTTGGGATTCGCAACAAACTCAGTCCGCGTTTTGTCGGTCCTTTCGAGATATTGGAGCGCATTGGCCCTGTAGCATACCGACTGGCTCTTCCTCCTAGCCTCGCCCTGGTGCATAACGTCTTCCACGTTTCCATGCTGCGAAAGTATATCAGGGATCCTTCACACATTATCAGCCCCACCGCGGTCCAGCTTCGCGAGGATCTGAGCTGTGACGAAGTACCACTGAAGATCCTGGCTCGAGATGAAAAGAAGCTGAGGAATAGATCGATCCCCTACGTCAAAGTACAATGGGAGAACCACGAGGAGCGTGAAGCCACGTGGGAACACGAATCAACCATGATGGAGCGTTATCCCCATTTATTTGGTTCTTAGTTGTATTAAGTTTCAGGGACGAAACTTTCTTTTTGGTGGAAGAGATGTAAGAATTCGAATTTTTGTAAATAAATAAAAAGAAAAATAGTAAAGGTCAAGTTGATTTTTGAATCATGAATGGCACGGATAGCCTAAGTGCCCCTTTTCTGCAGTATAAATTACACAGTTAATGGGTCAGAAATATCGCATTTCAATCCGAGCCTTATCTCGAAAATCCGAGATCACCAGCGCGACCGTCTCGTCGAACTGATCGAAAATGATATTCAGCACGTTCAGATCCGACGATCGGATCTTCCAGAAATCAGCAATGAAGCGGGCGGGACCCGCGACTTAAGTTAAACAGTGCTGGAACAGTACAATGAACTGTTACGGAATTTGAGTTGGCGTATTTCGTGAATGTATTAAGTCTTGAAGATTGAAGATGAAGAAACTTTGGATCGTATACCTCAATCTCAAGAAAGAAGAATTCAAAAGGATCAGGTACGTTTAACTAAAGAATTTTGATGATCCGAATACTTCTTATAGTGTAGAAACACCTGGAAGAGGTTTTAATTGCTTATCATCAAAAACTGGACATGGGACATGTTCAGGATCCGGATCGTGGCTTGCAATCCGGATCCCGAAGGGTGTTCGTTCATACACTGGTTCAATCCGGATCGCAGCATTCATGATCCGGATCCCGAACATAGTTTTACCTGTTTGCTTGAACGATCCGGATCAGGAATTGCAATCCGGATCCCGAACATGATGTTTTGGTAAAACTGTATGAACGATCCGGATCGTGGACTACGATCCGGATCCCGAACATTGAATTTTCTGGAAACCGTCTTTTGTGCTTCTGCAATCCGGATCGCCAAATCCAATCCGGATCGCCGTCGGTAAAACTTTCCAGAAAAGTTTGTTTTTGATCCGTATATTCTTCCAATGGTTTCTAACCTATAAATAGGCCCTATGGTCATTTCTAGGGCATCCAAATAGAGCCGTCATTTTCAATATCATTTATACGGCCTTAAAATCCACATATAGAGAAGAAAGGAAATCAATAGATTCATTCTATGTTTCTTCATCTATATTGATTGATTTGATTCTAGGTTTTCCATACTCACATTTTGAGTAGAATCAAATCAATGAATACTTAGATGGTATTTCCGATCTATCTTTGATCTAAGTATTCGGCGGATCATCACCACCCAAACAAACAACGATTTACCCCAAAATCGGCGCGTGGACTCGCGTGGCCTTGTGGATTCAAGGTGCAACCGCTCTCGTGGATTCGGAGCGAGGTACGTTCGTGGATTCGAAGCGTGCCATTGGGTGAAGACCGTGGATTCGGTTGGACGTCGTGGACTCGACGTTGGACGCTGTGGATTCAGCGTTGGGCGCGGATCGTGGATTCGAGAAGCGTCGTGGAGCGAGCGGGAAGATCTACTAGGAGCGTATGGTAAAAGGTTGAGTCGTCTGTGAGTACGTTATATCACCTTGTACGTGTGTTAATTCTAGTGGATTTCGCCGTGTTATCGGTCCCGTGGTTTTTTACTCCGGTTTGGAGTTTTTCCACGTAAAAATCTTGCGTGTTCTTTTATTTTTCCGCATTGGGGTTTATTGCGCAATGATTTTTTGAGTGTTTATTGTTTACACCTATTCACCCCCCTCTAGGTGTTTTTTCCCCTATTTAGATCCTTATTAACCAAACCCAACAAGTGGTATCAGAGCGGGAATAGGGTTGTAAACAATGGTTGAAGGTGGAAACATCAATCGACCCCCTTTCTTTGATGGAACAAATTATGCGTACTGGAAAGTGCGGATGAAAGCCTTTTTAATTTCCATCGACGAAAGGGTGTGGCAATCAATTGAATTAGGATGGTCTAATCCAACTGAAATTTTAGATGATGTTCGCACCTTAAAACCTAGGTCGAAATGGACCAAGGAAGAGATAGACTTATCTTCTTACAATGGCAAAGGAATTAATGCTCTATTTAATGCTTTGTCACAAAGAGTTCTCTCGCGTCTCGGCATGTGAGACTGCGAAAGAAATCTGGGATGTTCTTCAAGTTACGCATGAGGGAACTAACCTAGTGAAGATTCAGAAACTGCAAATGCTCACGAGCAAGTTTGACTCTATCTCTATGGCAGAGAATGAA
>CM054950.1:4656146-4697375 GCA_029168755.2 Tillandsia fasciculata
GTCGAAATGGACCAAGGAAGAGATAGACTATCTTCTTACAATGGCAAAGGGATTAATGCTCTATTTAATGCTTTGTCACAAACTGAGTTCTCTCGCGTCTCGGCATGTGAGACTGCGAAAGAAATCTGGGATGTTCTTCAAGTTACGCATGAGGGAACTAACTTAGTGAAGATTCAGAAACTGCAAATGCTCACGAGCAAGTTTGACTCTATCTCTATGGCAGAGAATGAATCCTTCACTGACTATTACACACGATTGCAAGACATCGTGAACTCATGTGCTAACTTGGGAGAGAAGATTCCAGAATTTAAAGTTGTAAGAAAAATTCTAAGAACTCTTCCTGAACGATTTCGCCCGAAGGTCGCAGCCATTGAAACAATTAAACACCCGGACGAAATGCGTGTAGAAGAATTAGTAGGTGCTTTACAAACTTATGAAATGACTTTTCCTACTAACTATTCTTCTGGAAAGGCATCCTCTTCTAAGTCTTCAGGTTACGCATTGAAATCAACTAAAGAAGAAGACGCGGATTCATCCTCCTCGGACGACGACGAGAACATTTCTATGGAGGACTTTGAGAAGCAGCTCGCTCTCTTGACAAGGAAGTTTCGCCGCAACTTTCGAAGGGGAAATTCAAGCAAAACTCATCCTTCGGAAAGTCGAAGAAAGGCAAGGGTCCTTCAAGTCACAAGTCAAGAAAGCAAGAGAACTTCTCAAAGGATAAGAAAAGTTCTGAGGGACAAGTTCAGTGTTTCAAATGTCGAGGCTACGGCCACATTGCAACGGAATGTCCCAACAAGAATCCGGCAAAGAAGAAAGCGATGCAAGTCGTTACTTGGGATGACAACTCCACGTCAAATGAGTCATCGTCAAGTGATGAAGAAGACAACGCGACAGCTTTCCACGCGTCCACATCTTCTCCCTTCATGTGCTTAATGGCAAGTACATCCGACTCACTGTCCAACTCCACTGTTGAAAAGATTGCAACGGACGATGAATCAGATGATTCGGAAGGTGAAGATTTTGTTTTAGCCTACCATAAGCTTTTGAGGGATTCAAAGAAACTGGCTAAACAAAACAAGGGGTTGAAAGAGAGATTGCAGGATCTTGAAGATGAAGTAAAAAGAGTAACCTCTATCTCAACCGATCTTGAAGTGGAAAGGGACAATCTGATTAAGACAAATGTTTCCCTTCAAGAGTCCAATGAGCATTCGAGAAGAATTATATGGATATGGTGAACAAAGCGAATTACTTCTTGAAGCTCTACGGCGAGGCTCGACAGGAAAAATTGGAAATGACAGAGACCATACGCCAACTAAAGGATGACTTACAGAGATTTTCTTCTGGAAGGAGTAAGTTGGACAGACTTCTTGGTCTCGGTCAAAGAAATAAGTTCGGCCTCGGATACACTCAAACTGGAGACATTCCAAGTTCGAGTGGTACAGTATTTGTGCCTCAGTCGGTATCTCCTCCTCCGACACTGTTCACGACAAGCAACGACAACGAACCTACTACATCTTCCTCGGAATCGACAAGAACCAAGGTATGTTTTCGTTGTGGCATTTCAGGGCACATAAGAAGAAATTGCAAGACGGAAGCCAAACGCACACCTCAAGCACATCTTGCAATGACTACCAAAAGGGCTATTCCTCGGAAAACAAGTGCAATTCATTCAAGGAAAAGAGCCTTGGTAGTACACCGCTCAAGACGACATCATCAAGGAGCAGCAATTCTTCAAGCAAGACGCTCTCACCTAGGAAATCAACTTCACGACCATTACCGACGCACTTCAAAAAGGTTTGGGTGCGCAAAGGTGAAATCTTTCCCTGTCTTGCTACCAATGTTTCCTTGCATGCATATGATAGTTCGTCTTGGTACCTGGATAGCGGGTGTTCCCGTCATATGACCGGCGATAAAAACTGTTTTCAAACATTTGAGAAAAACTCCGGAGGACTTGTTGTTTTCGGAGATGGTCGGTCTTCCAAAATTGTTGGAAAGGGAACGGTAGCTATTCCAGATGGCCCGGTTCTAGATAATGTATTATTTGTTCATGGCCTTAAGACTAACCTCATAAGCATAAGTCAACTGTGTGATAGTGGTTATTCAGTTAATTTTTCATCTGATAAATGCACTGTAACTGACATGAACCATGCTTTCTTTTTAAAGGGGGTTAGATCAGAAAACAACTGTTATGTAGTTCCTTCTAAGATTTCTGAAAAATGTAACCTAGCATCTTTGAAAAATGAAACACTTTGGCATGAAAGGCTAGGTCACATAAACTTTAAGGAACTTGCTAGAATTTCAAATAAAGATGTGGTCAAGGGGGTTCCAAAACTTTCTTTTGAACAAAACCTTGTGTGTGGCGGTTGCCAAAAGGGAAAACAGTCTAGGACTGCACACAAGAATTTGAACCACATAGGTACAAAACGGCCTTTGGAACTTTTGCATATGGACTTAATGGGGCCAACTCGTCAACCATCTCTGGGAGGTAAATGGTATATTTTCTTGTTGGTTGATGACTTTTCTAGATATACTTGGGTAGCATTCTTAAAAGAAAAAGCTGATACCTTTGATTCTTTTCTCGAAATCTGCAATCGTATTATGATAGAAAAGAATGATAGGATTACTCGAGTTAGGAGTGATAGAGGTGGGGAATTCATAAATTCCAAATTCATTGATTTTTGCACTTCTAATGGCATTAAACATGAATTCTCCGCACCTTACACACCTCAACAAAATGGTGTAGTCGAGCGCAAAAACAGGGTCGTACAGGAAATGGCACGTGTTATGCTTCACAGCCGGAACTTACCTTTTTATTTTTGGGCTGAAGCGGTGAACACTGCTGTTTATGTTATCAATCGCGTGTATTTGCGCCCGGGGACTTTGAATACACCATATGAACTTTGGTTTTGTAGAAAACCTAACATCAAATATTTTCGCATCTTTGGGAGTCGGTGTTTTATTTTACGTGATCGTGAGAATCTTGGAAAATTTGACTCTCGAAGTGACGAAGGGATTTTCTTAGGTTATTCTACAAACAGCAGAGCATATCGAGTTTTTAACTTAGAATCTAAGACGATCGTAGAATCGATAAATGTTAAGGTAGATGAAGCTTTTCATTTTGAATCTGAAAAATCTACCCTCGATATCTCTCTTGATGATGATACACCTGCTAATGCATCTTCTTCTAACAATTCTTTCGATAATAATGTTGATGCATCTAACGGTTCTTCAAGCTTATCTGATGTGCAGGAATCATCTCGTGTACCTCCGCCTACTCCTCTACCTCAAACGTTACGCATCTCCAAGGATCACCCTGAATCGAACATAATTGGAGATCCACAAGAAGGAGTTAGAACACGGAGACAATTGGTTTGCGGATTTGCATGCTATGTATCTCAAATCGAACCAAAGAATGTTGATGAAGCTCTCCAAGATGATTATTGGATTAAAGCAATGCAGGAAGAGCTCCATCAATTCGAGCGAAACAAAGTCTGGGAACTGACGAAGCCTCCGAAGCAACACAATGTGATAGGTACCAAATGGATCTTCAAGAACAAGAAAAACGAAGAAGGTACTATCATCAGGAACAAAGCAAGGTTAGTTGCTCAAGGCTATTCTCAAGTAGAAGGTATAGACTTTGATGAAACTTTCGCCCCTGTAGCTAGACTCGAGTCCATTCGTATATTGTTTGCGATCGCTTGTCATTTTAAAATCAGATTATTTCAAATGGACGTTAAGAGCGCCTTTTTAAATGGATTTTTAAATGAGGAAGTTTATGTAGCTCAACCGAAAGGTTTTGTGGATCATAAACTACCTAACCATGTTTTTCGTCTGAAAAAGGCTCTTTACGGTCTGAAACAAGCACCGCGAGCATGGTACGAAAGGTTGACAAAGCACCTTTTGGAAAAGGGCTACACTCGAGGGGGAGCTGACAGGACTCTCTTTGTGAAGCATTATCAAAACAATTTCATAGTTGCTCAAATCTATGTCGATGACATTGTTTTTGGAGCAACGAGAGATAATGATGCTTCTAAATTCGCGGAGACCATGGAAAGCGAATTTGAGATGTCCATGATGGGCGAATTGAATTATTTTCTTGGATTACAAGTTAAACAAAACGATGAAGGAATTCACTTGTGTCAATCCAAGTATGCACTGGAGTTGGTCAAAAAGTTTGATCTTGAAAATTCTAAGGATTTTCCGACTCCAATGGGAACTAGCCATAAGGGACTTGGAAGTGAATCACAAAGTGAGAATGTAGACGAGAAACTGTACCGCAGTATGATTGGAAGTCTACTATATCTCACGGCTAGTCGCCCGGATATATCCTTCAGTGTTGGGATTTGTGCGAGATATCAATCAGCACCGAAGGAGGTTCACCTGAAAGCGGTGAAACGGATCATCCGGTATATCAAAGGTACAATCAATTTCGGAATTTGGTATCCTATGGGAACGACTTTGGATATTGTTGGATACTCAGATGCCGATTGGGCTGGATCGGTGGATGACCGGAAAAGCACGAGTGGTGCATGCTTCTATCTTGGCCACTGCCTTGTTGCATGGCACAGTAAAAAGCAGAACTGCATAGCACTCTCGACTGCCGAAGCGGAGTACATTTCTGCAGGAAGTTGTTCAACCCAATTGATTTGGATGAAAAGCGTGTTGAGCGATTTCCGAATTTCAACATCTTCGGTAACCATTTTATGTGACAACACTAGTGCTATTAACATTTCTAAAAACCCTGTGTTGCACTCTAGAACAAAACATATTGAACTTAGATATCATTTTCTTAGAGAGCTAGTTGAATCAAACATTCTTCAACTGTCATATATTTCAACTGAGGATCAATTAGCCGACATCTTAACAAAACCTTTGGATCAAAAACGTTTTATTCACTTGCGTAAAGCAATTGGCATGCTTTCCTTGAAATAAACTCTTTTGAAACCTTTGCTTAGATTAGGTTTTGTTTTTGTTCTTTTTTTGTTTTGTTCTTTATCTATGTTCTGTACATAGCACACTAATTGAGCATAAATCATAATTGACTTTAATTGCATCCTTTTATGCATTTAGAAATTTATTATGCTTTTGATGTCATAATATTTCAATGTTGCAATGATCATTTACGTTAATTAAACCATCTTTTAAGTGATCAAAGTCAATTTCTCTCTCAATGATCTCTTGGTATAGTCATTATCATATTTGATTGCTTAGTCGAGTATGAATTCGAGATCAATGGTTTGGTTGAATACCTTATATATTAAATAATTGATAGCCAATTGAGGGGGAGTCAATGAAATGTGAAATGCTCAAAAGATGTGGAAAGAGTTACATCCCAATGAGGAGTGTGAAAACTACCACCACATGGAGAAAATAAAAAAAAAAGATACTCCATGAATGAAAAGCAAATTTTTGTTTTGAAAATTGTTGATGAAATTCATATTGAAATACTTGACTCAGTCGTATTTCATGGTTGGTATAAGGTGGGATTTTTAGTAAAAGATGCTCAAAGAGCCACTCCTTCAACAGATTGTCTAGATATATTATCTAACTTATCTGGGATTTCAAACATCTATTGATCTTGGTACTTCATTTTCTTTACTGAAATTGATGATTTGATAAAGACATTACACATAAGATCAGGATAGATGTAATTGAAGTTGTTCAACTTTAAGTGTTTTAACTTTCGTAAATTTTCGTTTCATTTTTGGATATTTTTGATAGATTTTGCATAATCTATTTCTTGTTGTATGAAACGATGCCATTTGTTTAAAGTTGACATGGTAAAGTGCTTACATACTTTTTCTGGATTTTATTGAATTTTTCTAAATTTTTCTGAAGAAAAAGGTGTAGCCGATCCGGATCGGGACAAGTGATCCGGATCCCGAACGCAGGATTTTTCCTGCGGGTAGCCGATCCGGATCACATTCTCGGCCGATCCGGATCACGGCTAGGGTTTTTATAGAAACATACAGATTTTGATTTCTTTACCCTAATCTCTGGTTTTCAAGCCTCTAGAGTTTCTCTCTCTAGATTTCTTGCTTCTTGGTGCTTCAAAACTCAAAGTTCTTCGGATTCAAGTAAGTTTTCATGATCAAAACTCGGTTTTTCTCAGTTTTTATGGTTTTTCACCAAACGTGAGTTGAAAAATTGGAACTTTTTCGTTTGTGAATGGTTTTTGATCAAATTTCTTTTGAAATAAGAACTCTGGGTCAATTAGTTTTGCTTTTATGCTGGGATTTTACTTGATTAACGAGTTTTTAGGCTTCGATTTCTAAAAATTCGGTTTTAGGGCATAAAAGAGGAATTTTTGTAAATCATGGATTTGATGTATTTTTAAAATTCTTTTTGGAAAACTAATTTGATTCTTGGCTTCTCTATATGATTATGTTTGTCTAGGTACAATGTTTTCAAATTTTTTCAAAATTGACAATTTTTCATATGTTCTTGAGTTGGTTTCACAGGACACTTTCTTAAACTCAAAATACTAGAATCAATGACATTCTCCTGGTTAATTCTGCTACTGGTTACAATGGTGCTCACCAGAGCAACTAATAAGTTGAAAAGAGCCAAGAAACTCCAAAGAAAAGGAGAAGTCGATGTCATAAGTGACACTGAACTTGAAGAGAATGAGAATGAGATTCATTGGGACATGATAACAGATGATGAAGATGATGAGGTATTGCCGACTAACTCAACACGAAAAGGAAAAGCTCCCTTGGACACTGGGAATGCTCCTATGCCTGCCCCTCTATCTCTATAAAACGAAGCGACTTGCTCGACGTTTTGGACTGAGACAGGAGACCAAGGTTGACCCACCAATAGCTCCTGACTCTCCGCCACGTGTTGAAGAAGTATTTGTTAACAGTGACCGTCTTAGAGCGTTTGCACATCGCGAATGCATTGGCGAAAGGCACGTGAACATTGAGGCTCTACAAGGTCACTCCCCTGAATTTGGTACTTTGATTGAACAAGCAAATCTCATTCAAGTATGTCGCTTCCCAGAAACTCTCGGTTACTGCCTGCACCAGGTGAGGACCTTCTATACCAACGCACGGCATCTTCGCGACCTTGAAAACGGTCCTATGGAGTTCTACACGAATATCCAAGGCACGAGATTCAAAATCACTCCACAGTTGATTGGCGAGGTTTTGGGAATGGAAGCCAGCAAGAAAGGAGTCCACTACCTGAAAGGGATAAATTTGACAAATACTTTATGGCGAAAAGTTATCGAAGGAATTTGTCTCGAGGGAACACAGTCAACCGAAAAATCAGTTCGATCTAAAGAACTTCGTCTTGAATATCGCTTCTTAAATTTCATCACGTGTTACAATATGAGATGGGAACGATTGTTGTTCTTATATCTCATCGGACATCCATCAGAGGCAACGGCATTGAATATCAACATTCCGTACATCATCTGGAATAGAATGGCACGATATGTTGAGCATCCTCACCCCAGCGAAAGAATTCCTTTTCCACTGATTATAATGAGGATATTAAAGAAATTTCAAGTTGACATCACCTCTACAACCTATCATCAATGTCTGAACATGATAGATGAGTCCACAATTGTCAAATCCCTTCACAAGTTGCCACATGTCACTCAAGCTTCTGCATCTGGGAGGAAGCCTGACCCAAGCACGGCTGCATCACCATCTCGTCAAGCACCTGGCACAGATGATGACGCATCATTGAATTCAATTTTCAAGTTACAGCAACGACTGTCTATCCAGCAGAAACAAATTTTGAAAGAGCAACAGCGGATTTCAATGAGCTAGAAATATCAACAGCAGCTCACATCACCATCACGAAGAAGATAAATTCAATGGACAAGCGGATGCGAAAGATAATGTCCAAGATTGGTTGCACAAGTTCTGAAGATTCAGATTCTGATAACTGACCTTTTCTTTTTGTGCAGGATTTTTGTTTTTAACGATTCTTTTAGTTTAGTTTTCAGTTTGTGCATACTATTAGGACTTTATGTTTTTTTACTCTCCTTACATATTGTAGCTCATGCTACGTTTTGGCTTTGTTTTGTGACAAAAAGGGGGAGAGAGTGAGAGAGTTAGAAAGAACTCTGAACAATGAATGATGTGAACAATGATTGTGAATATCGATGATATCAAGGTAAGTATGAACTTCAACTCAACTTTGGTTTTTCTTTTGTGATTTGTGACATGCTTCTATACTAACTATTCGACTAACTATTTGGGCATGTAATATGACTAACAAGTTGATGTTGGACTAACATACTTTGACATTTGGTTTTCAACTGCTTAGAAGATATGTTGGTTTTTAACTATGATTCTTTCACATATCTGAATTTTTCAAATGTCATGATGAGAATAAACTCTATCTCTGTATTTGGTTTTGTATGTTTCAATTCTTGAGGTATCTAACGAATTTGTTTGTCAAGAATGTTTTCTGTGTGCAGAGATTACAGATGTCTAAGTCTAGAGTCTGTTCTAGGAGTTTATCTCATGTTTTTAATTTCTGGAACTCTTTTGTAAATTTTTGTTGTATGGTGATAGCAACAAAAATATCTTTTTGAATTTTCTTTGTGGATTTGTGTTTTGTCACGAAACCGCCAAAGGGGGAGATTGTTACGGAATTTGAGTTGGCGTATTTCGTGAATGTATTAAGTCTTGAAGATTGAAGATGAAGAAACTTTGGATCGTATACCTCAATCTCAAGAAAGAAGAATTCAAAAGGATCAGGTACGTTTAACTAAAGAATTTTGATGATCCGAATACTTCTTATAGTGTAGAAACACCTGGAAGAGGTTTTAATTGCTTATTCATCAAAAACTGGACATGGGACATGTTCAGGATCCGGATCGTGGCTTTCAATCCGGATCCCGAAAGGTGTTTGTTCATACACTGGTTCAATCCGGATCGCAGCATCTCTGATCCGGATCCCGAACACTAGTTTTACCTGTGTGCTTCTTCGATCCGGATCAGGAATTGCAATCCGGATCCCGAACATGATGTTCTGGTAAAACTGTATGAACGATCCGGATCGGGGACTACGATCCGGATCCCGAACAGGCAATTTTCTGGAAATCGTCTTTGTGCTTCTGCAATCCGGATCGCCAAATCCAATCCGGATCGCCGTCGGTAAAACTTTCCAGAAAAGGCTGTTTTTGATCCGAATATTCTTCCTAGGGTTTCTAACCTATAAATAGCCCTTCCATTTCATTTCTAGGGCATCCGCAATAGATCGGCTGGTTAAGAAAAGATAGCCGAAAAGAAAATCCACATATATAGAAAGAAAGGAAATCAATAGATCTATTCTATGTTTCTTCATCTATATTGATTGATTTGATTCTAGGTTTTCCATACTCACATTTTGAGTAGAATCAAATCAATGAATACTTAGATGGTATTTCCGATCTATCTTTAATCTAAGTATTCGGCGGATCATCACCACCCAAACAAACAACGATTTACCCCAAAATCGGCGCGTGGACTCGCGTGGCCTTGTGGATTCAAGGTGCAACGCTCTCGTGGATTCGGAGCGAGGTACGTTCGTGGATTCGAAGCGTGCCATTGGGTGAAGACCGTGGATTCGGTTGGACGTCGTGGACTCGACGTTGGACGCTGTGGATTCAGCGTTGGGCGCGGATCGTGGATTCGAGAAGCGTCGTGGAGCGAGCGGAGAAGATCTACTAGGAGCGTATGGTAAGAGGTTGAGTCGTCAGTGAGTACGCTATATCACCTTGTACGTGTGTTAATTCTAGTGGATTTCGCCGTGTTATCGGTCCCGTGGTTTTTTACTCCGGTTTGGAGTTTTTCCACGTAAAAATCTTGTGTGTTCTTTTATTTTTCCGCATTGGGTTTTATCGCACAATGATTTTTTGAGTGTTTATTGTTTACACCTATTCACCCCCCTCTAGGTGTTTTTTCCCCTATTAGATCCTTATTAACCTAAACCCAACAGATAGCATGAAATGCGATCCAATCCTCATCCGGACGCCCACGTGATGTGATGCGTCGGAACGACTCCACATTGCGACATATATGCTGGAGAAGACCGAACTTGTAGAGTACCGGGACTTCGGATAGCGCGCCGACCACACAAGATGGCATGGAGTAGAGAGTTGCCTTGGACATGTTGCATTTGAGTTTACAGTTGATGCCGGGTTGATTCGGATCAACGCAGAAGCTCCAGCTTGATGCGGGGTTTTTTCGGGCTTTGTATGCCGATTGAGGATGAGATTTGGAAATTACCGACTTCGCAGTGGAGTGCCAAAAATGCGGGAACACTTGGAACAGGTATACTTTCAATTTACAGCGAAGTTCGGGAGGTTCCGGACCGACGCGGAGGATCCGGAGGCAAAAAGTGAGTCGGAACTGGCAGTTTTGAAGCCGGTATTTGATTTGAGTACCCTGACTCAACGGATGAGCTTTTTGAAGAGAAAAAGCTGTGGACACGTGTACTTTCGATTTACAGCGGAGTTCGAGAGGTTCCGGACAGCGGCGGAGGGCCCGAAGGCAAAAAGTGAGTTGGAGAGGGTCTTTTCGGATTATTTTAATATTATAATTGATGGATTACTAATTAAATGGAGCTCTTAGCTTGGTGGCAGTGAGAGTGGTTAGGGGTTTTGGCATTTGAGGTAAGCATTTTTATAATATTTTAAAGCTGATTTCATTTGCTAATCACTTAATTAAGTTTCCACTTAATTAAGTTTGGTTGCCTTGGGGGTGGTAACCTCACCTTGGGTTATCCTCACCTCCATCACCAACCCAACCCCTCCACCTCTGTAGCTCCCACGAAGCAAGAAAGAAAGCAAGGGAGAGAAAGAAAGAAAGGAAAAGAGAAGGGAAAGGAAGGAAAAGAGAAGAAGATGAAGGAGATGAAGAGGAACAAGGTGGATTTGGAGTTTTTGCTTGTGGAGGTTAGCTTTTTGGATTTTTCTCTTAATTAGTTGAGCTTGGGTTTTTATCAAGAGCTTGAACTTTTGATTTGGGATTTTTGGATTTTTATTTTTGGGCTTTGATAATTTATTTGGAGTTAATTGGAGTTTTATGGGTTTTTATTTGAGGTTGGAATTTTATTTGGAGCCATTGGAAACTTTGTTGCTTTGTTAAAAGCAAAAAAATGGAGTTTTGGAGATTTTTGATGTTTTAAGGAATTTCGGAAAATTTATTGGTGATAAAAAAGGTTTTTAAATTTATTTTAATTTTTTTGAATTTTTTGAAATTTTTTTCGAAATTTTTCCTGCGCCGCTGGGCGCGGCACCGCGCGCAGCATGGCGCTGCCATGGCCGCGCGCAGGCAGGCGCGCGCGGCATGGCCGCGCGCGGGCACCGCGGGCCGCGCGGGCCGCGCGCGGGCCTGCGCGAGCGCCGCGGGCCGCGCGGGCCGGGTGCGGGCCTGCACGGGCGCGCGCAGCGCCGCAGGGCGCCGCGCGCAGCGCCGCAGGGCGCCGCGCGCCGCGCCGCTGGGGCGCTGCGCGGCGCGCTCCGGCGCCGCGCAGCAGCCCCTGCGCTGCTCGGCTTGGGCCGTGTGCGCGCGGCCGGCCTCCTGGGCCGCGCGGCTGTTGTCTCCGCCGCTCGGCGTGCCCGGGACCGCGGCGACGCCTCGGGTTGCGTGCCGGTCCCATTTTTCCCGCCGACGGAGGCCGGTTTCGCCGTCGGATGTTGTTTTTTCGCCGACGGAGGCCGTTTTCCCGCCGACGGAGGCCGGTTTCGCCGTCGGATGCTGTTTTTTTCGCCGACGGAGGCCGCTGTTTTTTCCGCCGTCGGAGGCTGTTTTTCGCCGTCGACCGCTGTTTTTCGCCGTCGACCGCTGTTTTCGCCGCCGCGAGCTGTTTTTCGCCGTCGACCGCTGTTTTTCGCCGTCGACCGCTGTTTTTCGCCGCCGCGAGCTGTTTTTCGCCGTCGGCCGCTGTTTTTCGCCGTCGACCGCTGTTTTCGCCGCCGCGTGCTGTTTTCCGCCGCTCGAGCGCTGTTTTTCGCCGTCGGCCGCTGTTTTTCGCCGACGAAGGCTGTTTTTCGCGCGCGCGCGCTGTTTTTTTCGCCGACGGAGGCTGTTTTTTTTCGCCGCCGGATGCTCGGTTTTCGACCGTTTTGACTGACCTTGCGGTTTCTTCCTTCCCGACAGCTTGCTGTGTGGTTTTTATCTTCTGTCGAGGGCGGTTGAGTGTTCCCCGCTGCATGTAGCCGCGGACTTGCTTCGGGACATCCGTTGGAGGCGCGATCTTGTGACTCCGTTTTGCGTACGGACTACGTGGAGGCAAGGTAAGCCCGCTGAGCCCAATTGCAAGTGTCGACAAGCAATTGGTGGCGATCTGAGGTGGGTTGGTTTTCTCTCCAAGTCTACGGACTTCCTTCTAATTCTATTATGATAGAATTGCATGCTAGTTTAAGTGTTTCTTGGAACTTGACTAGCACCCCCGTCATATGTTGCATGTATTCAACCAGACCAATAGAGAACCTTAATCTGGGCTAGGTTCTATTATGCTTTAGACATTCCACACACTGCATTTCTTTCTGGACATAGGGTTCCTCGCCCGGGTAGTGGGCCGAGTGGTCAGAGTTTTGTGGGATGGGTGTTTCACTCGGGCCTGGGGGCTGAGTGGGGTCTGGTGGCTGTGTTAGGCCAGTGTTGGTGGTTTGGGAACCGTTTAGAGTAAACGGTGGTCCCGGGTTTCTAGTTGTTGCATCGTTTTCTCGTCACTACCACGTTGTGATCGTGGGGTACGTGAGTTATCAGGACCTTGAACCCAGAATGCTTTTGAACTCTCATGATTTTGGTATACCAGTGTTTTTCCTTCCGTATTCCTAAGGGTCGCCGGAGCTTGTTCTTGTTTGATTGGGCGAAGGTGTCACCCTTGGGAGTTCGGGAAACAAACTCGTTTTCAACTGATTTTCTCAAGAACTAAAATCCATAAAAGCTGGTTTTTCTCAATTTAAGATAGTTTTCAAAAGGGTAAATTTTACCCTCACCCCAAGGGGGTTGAGGAGAAATGATATTTCTTTATAAAGGTCATCTTTTTACTAAATTCCCTCATCCGCCAGGGGCGGGGGATCTGGGTTCTAAGGGCTGGTTTCGTCCTGGGCCGAAAACAACGGGAGGCTACACCTATAGCCAGTTCTTGTTTGATTGGGGTCGTAGGTAGTAGACTCCCGGGGTTTTCGGACTCTGTGCAGTTCTTGCTGTGGAGCATCTCCAGCCGTGAGTTATGAGTTTGAGCTGAGATAGTTTCCCACTTTAACCGTGAGGGGCCGGAATCCCTGAACGGTAAAGATCGAGAACTTCGATAGGCTGAGCCTAGAGTCTGTTCTTGTTTGATTGGGGTTTTAGGCACCGGTCTATCGGGATTCTCGGACCTTTGCCGCGTCAGTCGGCTCCTCTCGCTATGAGTGGGGTGTCGTTGTGGGAGCCGTTGGGAGTGGCGGCGGTCCCAGCCTTGTGGTACTTGCTTTGGGAGAGTCAGTGTTGTGAGATTGAGTTGTGTTGAGCATCGTGATACCGATCTGTTTGATCGTGGACTATAGCCTGCTGAGCCTGGCTTTTTGCCAGTTATGAGATACTTGAGTTACTTGAGTTCGTTGGGGTCGCTCCCCTCGAGCTACGCCCCGGGTGCGATGATGATACCGAGCCTGACGAGGCTGCGATGATGCGACTAGTTGATACACTAGAGTTCGCTTGAGATAGTCGGACAGGACGCCCCACGTAAATCCCGTCCTCATGTGGATGTGTGGTGGTGGGTAGGTGCGATCCTAGTCGACAGGCGCAGGCTTGACTGGACCCTATGTGGCAGTCATAGAGATTGGGTGTTATGTGAGAGAGTATGCATATCATGTGTCATAGATCGGTTATACCTTTGAGCATAGTACTTATGACATAGTGTCAGTATTGAGTGGATGCATACCATCATCTGTGTTCTTTCTCGTTGAGCATAGTAGATAGAGGCATGATAGCTGTAGATATTTTCCAGCTTATCCTTTCATTATTTCAGTTTCATTCTGTTATCTTATGCCTCTAGTAGACTTAGTGGGCAGACCGTGGTTCTTGGAGACGGTACCCACTGAGAACTACTGTAGGATGTAGTTCTCACACCCTCTGTCGGTGACAGGTTGCTGAGGCTTTCTTCCGTTCCTGCCCGAGCTGGCTTGACGGACCGAGGACAGGGAGTCGCGTGATAGTTCCCTACCAGCATTATTACTTTAGAGTGAGGTAGATGTACCATCCCGGACTGTGGGAGTTGATCATGTATTGATTTTCTAGTCTTAGCTATCTCCCCTGTGGTTTTGGTAGATATTGTATAGGTTGTTGGCTATTTGTATCATCTTGTATTCGGGAGATAGACTTGTATTTATGTTCAGCTTTTAGTAGTGAGATTTTATATTACAGCTTTTATTACCCGCTCTGATATCTGTATAGCTGTAGTTCTATCTTTTGCAGGTTAGACGCTTCGTCTGTACGGCAGTTTCCGTACAGATGGCGGATCTGTTAGCGAGCCCGGGTCGCAGTTTCGACCCCGGGGCGTGACAGATTTAGGTGGTATCAGAGCCTAGGTTGTAGGTCATTGAGGACTTAGAAACCCTAGGCTATGGTGGTTGGACATTAGGATGACTACGTGAGAGTCGTGACTTTAGCGAGAGTCCTGATTGAGTTTTTACCTCTCCCAAGGGATGGGATGAGTGATTTTGCTTGTTATTCGCTCAAAGTGATTATGTTGGCTGCAGACAACATAATACTTTTGGAAGGATAACAAGTTCTAGACTCTCGCTGGATTGGGTCGTTTGGTTATTATGTCCTGACGTTTGTATTTGTTGCAGTTATCTGCGATGCCGCCGAGACGTCGTGCAGCGACGAGAGGGCGTTCGACCTTGGATGAGGAGCCCGAGCGAACCAGGCAGAGTGAGGTCCAGGAGCTGCGGGCTCAGGTGGCCCAGATGTCGGAGGCGTTGCGACGCTAGGAGGAAAATATGGAGCGTATGATGAGGTTGCTTGAGCAGAGGACATCTTCAGCAGCGCCCCCAGCAGCGACTTCGTCGACCTCGTCACAGATCGCTCCGTTGACAGAGGCAGAGCAGAGGGAGCTCATCGACAGACTAGCTTTTATCAACCAGTTCCATCCCCCGCGATTTTCAGGGCAGAGTTCAGAGCCGTGGGATGTTGAGAATTGGATTGCGGCAATGGAAAAGCTGTTTGAGAACCTGTTCATTAAGGAAAAACATCAGGTGCATTTGGGGGCGCACTTTTTGGAGAAGGACGCCGAGACTTGGTGGCGTCGAGTTCGCCCAGTTGGACCGCCAGGAGTTCCGTTGATGACTTGGCCAGAGTTTCGGGCTTTGCTACGCGGGGCCTATTTTCCCGATAGTGCAAAGCAGAAACTAGAAGGGGATCTTCGACGATTGCAGCAGGGTGATCGACCTCTTCAGGAGTATATTCGGGAGTTTCAGCGATTGCTGAACAGTGTACCACATGTCGCCCCAGATGAGGCCCAGAGGGTGGATTTGTTTGAGAGAGGACTGCACCATGATATTTATCATCTTGTACACTCGCACCGGTCACCGACTTTGGATGCGGCCATTGAGCGTGCTCGGTGGGTTTCCCGAGGCACAGCGGTTATGTCAGAGAGGGACGGAGCGCCAGGGACCGGCTCCGGGGAGAGGCATCCAGTACCTGATTTTGGACAGACGAGTAGATCGAGACCCCGAGGCCGTCACAACCCCAGTCTGAAAGCCGCGGATTTCAGAGGAGACAGAGATCAGGAGGTCCCCCACAGCCGAGGCACCAGCAGCAGTATCAGGATGTGTGTGTCATTTGCGGTGGGCTACATGCAGTGCAGCAGTGTGACTATAGGCAGGGGCGATGCTTTTCGTGTGGACAGATTGGATATTTTCAGGCAGCATGCCCTCGAGCAGTACTTACAGTGATGCCACTTGCAACAGCACCCCCGCTACCTCTTCCAGAAGAGGGAGCTCCTCCGACTTACCGCCAGCCAGATGAGGCCACGACGTCGCGGCAGCCAGGGCGACGACCACCCCCATCGAGAGGATGAGTTGGGCTACCCGTTAGGAGGGCGCCAGGATAGTGGGTCGCTTGGTACCAGATGTGACACCCCCTTCCTAGTTGTTGAGACTGGAGTTTTTGCACCCCCCTGCATGGTTTGAGTGGATGGAGTGTAGTTTTGGATTGCGGCCACAGCAGGGACAGCGTCAACACCACTCTCCTTGTTTTCTCGTTTAACACCGAAACTGGCGAACGGGACGAAAAATTTCGAAGGACTACTCCAGAAATGGAGGCGATGCTGGAACCTGTTCTTGTTTGATTGGGGTGAAGGCATCGGTCCTTTGGAAATTTTCGGACTTTTCGCTATTTTCGGCTGCTTTTCAAATAGAGAGTTGGGGTTGATGATGTTCCTGATGCAGATTGCTTGTGGTAGGGGGTGTGTTTTGGTTTCGAGGACGAAACCTTTTGAAGGAGGGGAGAGTGTAGAGTACCGGACTTCGGATAGCGCGCCGACCACACAAGATGGCATGGAGCAGAGAGTTGCCTTGGACATGTTGCATTTGAGTTTACAGTTGATGCCGGGTTGATTCGGATCAACGCAGAAGCTCCAGCTCGATTCGGGGTTTTTTCGGGCTTTGTATGCCGATTGAGGATGAGATTTGGAAATTACCGACTTCGCAGTGGAGTGCCGAAAATGCGGGAACACTTGGAACTGGTATACTTTCAATTTACAGCGAAGTTCGGGAGGTTCCGGACCGACGCGGAGGATCCGGAGGCAAAAAGTGAGTCGGAACTGGCAGTTTTGGAGCCGGTATTTGATTTGAGTACCCTGACTCAACGGATGAGCTTTTTGAAGAGAAAAAGCTGTGGACACGTGTACTTTCGATTTACAGCGGAGTTCGAGAGGTTCCGGACAGCGGCGGAGGGCCCGAAGGCAAAAAGTGAGTTGGAGAGGGTCTTTTCGGATTATTTTAATATTATAATTGATGGATTACTAATTAAATGGAGCTCTTAGCTTGGTGGCAGTGAGAGTGGTTAGGGGTTTTGGCATTTGAGGTAAGCATTTTTATAACATTTTAAAGCTGATTTATTTGCTAATCACTTAATTAAGTTTCCACTTAATTAAGTTTGGTTGCCTTGGGGGTGGTAACCTCACCTTGGGTTATCCTCACCTCCATCACCAACCCAACCCCTCCACCTCTGTAGCTCCCACGAAGCAAGAAAGAAAGCAAGGGAGAGAAAGAAAGAAAGGAAAAGAGAAGGGAAAGGAAGGAAAAGAGAAGAAGATGAAGGAGATGAAGAGGAACAAGGTGGATTTGGAGTTTTTGCTTGTGGAGGTTAGCTTTTTGGATTTTTCTCTTAATTAGTTGAGCTTGGATTTTTATCAAGAGCTTGAACTTTTGATTTGGGATTTTTGGATTTTTATTTTTGGGCTTTGATAATTTATTTGGAGTTAATTGGAGTTTTATGGGTTTTTATTTGATGTTGGAATTTTATTTGGAGCCATTGGAGACTTTGTTGCTTTGTTAAAAGCAAAAAAATGGAGTTTTGGAGATTTTTGATGTTTTAAGGAATTTCGGAAAATTTATTGGTGATAAAAAAGGTTTTTAAATTTATTTTAATTTTTTTGAATTTTTTGAAATTTTTTTTGAAATTTTTCCTGCGCCGCTGGGCGCGGCACCGCGCGCCGCATGGCGCTGCCATGGCCGCGCGCAGGCAGGCGCGCGCGGCATGGCCGCGCGCGGGCGAGCGCGCGGCAGGGGCCGCGCGCGGGCCTGCGCGGGCACCACGGGCCGCGTGGGCCGCGCGCGGGCCTGCGCGGGCACCACGGGCCGCGTGGGCCGCGCGCGGGCCTGCGCGAGCGCCGCGGGCCGCGCGGGCCGCGTGCGGGCCTGCGCGGGCGCACGCGGGCCTGCGAAGGCCTGCGCGGGCGCGCGCAGCGCCGGGGCGCTGCGCGGCGCGCTCCGGCGCCGCGCAGCAGCCCCTGCACTGCTCGGCTTGGGCCGTGTGCCGCGCGGCCGGCCTCCTGGGCCGCGCGGCTGTTGTCTCCGCCGCTCGGCGTGCCCCGGGACCGCGGCGACGCCTCGGGTTGCGTGCCGGTCCCGTTTTTCCGCCGACGGAGGCCGGTTTCGCCGTCGGATGCTGTTTTTCGCCGACGGAGGCCGTTTTTCCGCCGACGGAGGCCGGTTTTTCGCCGTCGATGCTGTTTTTCGCCGACGGAGGCCGTTTTTCCGCCGTCGAGGCCGTTTTTCGCCGTCGACCGCTGTTTTTCGCCGTCGACCGCTGTTTTCGCCGCCGCGAGCTGTTTTTCGCCGTCGACCGCTGTTTTTCGCCGTCGACCGCTGTTTTCGCCGCCGCGAGCTGTTTTTCGCCGTCGACCGCTGTTTTCGCCGCCGCGAGCTGTTTTTCGCCGTCGACCGCTGTTTTTCGCCGTCGACCGCTGTTTTCGCCGCCGCGAGCTGTTTTTCGCCGTCGACCGCTGTTTTTCGCCGTCGACCGCTGTTTTCGCCGTCGACCGCTGTTTTTCGCCGTCGACCGCTGTTTTCGCCGCCGCGAGCTGTTTTTCGCCGTCGACCGCTGTTTTTCGCCGTCGACCGCTGTTTTTCGCCGTCGACCGCTGTTTTCGCCGCCGCGAGCTGTTTTTCGCCGTCGACCGCTGTTTTTCGCCGTCGACCGCTGTTTTCGCCGCCGCGTGCTGTTTTCCGCTAACGAGCGCTGTTTTTCGCCGTCGGCCGCTGTTTTTCGCCGACGAAGGCTGTTTTTCGCCGACGAAGGCTGTTTTTCGCGCCGCGCGCTGTTTTTCGCCGACGGAGGCTGTTTTTCGCCGCCGGATGCTCGGTTTTCGACCGTTTTGACTGACCTTGCGGTTTCTTCCTTCCCGGCAGCTTGCTGTGTGGTTTTTAGCTTCTGTCGAGGGCGGTTGAGTGTTCCCCGCTGCGTGGAGCCGCGGACTTGCTTCGGTACATCCGTTGGAGGCGCGATCTTGTGACTCCGTTTTGCGTACGGACTACGTGGAGGCAAGGTAAGCCCGCTGAGCCCAATTGCAAGTGTCGACAAGCAATTGGTGGCGATCTGAGGTGGGTTGGTTTTCTCTCCAAGTCTACGGACTTCCTTCTAATTCTATTATGATAGGATTGCATGCTAGTTTAAGTGTTTCTTGGAACTTGACTAGCACCCCCGTCATATGTTGCATGTATTCAACCAGACCAATAGAGAACCTTAATCTGGGCTAGGTTCTATTATGCTTTAGACATTCCACACACTGCATTTCCTTCTGGACATAGGGTTCCTCGCCCGGGTAGTGGGCCGAGTGGTCAGAGTTTTGTGGGATGGGTGTTTCACTCGGGCCTGGGGGCTGAGTGGGGTCTGGTGGCTGTGTTAGGCCAGTGTTGGTGGTTTGGGAACCGTTTAGAGTAAACGGTGGTCCCGGGTTTCTAGTTGTGCATCGTTTTCTCGTCACTACCACGTTGTGATCGTGGGGTACGTGAGTTATCAGGACCTTGAACCCAGAATGCTTTTGAACTCTCATGATTTTGGTATACCAGTGTTTTCCTTCCGTATTCCTAAGGGTCGCCGGAGCTTGTTCTTGTTTGATTGGGCGAAGGTGTCACCCTTGGGAGTTCGGGAAACAAACTCGTTTTCAACTGATTTTCTCAAGAACTAAAATCCATAAAAGCTGGTTTTTCTCAATTTAAGATAGTTTTCAAAAGGGTAAATTTTACCCTCACCCCAAGGGGGTTGAGGAGAAATGATATTTCTTTATAAAGGTCATCTTTTTACTAAATTCCCTCATCCGCCAGGGCGGGGGATCTGGGTTCTAAGGGCTGGTTTCGTCTTGGGCCGAAAACAACGGGAGGCTACACCTATAGCCGGTTCTTGTTTGATTGGGGTCGTAGGTAGTAGACTCCCGGGGTTTTCGGACTCTGTGCAGTTCTTGCTGTGGAGCATCTCCAGCCGTGAGTTATGAGTTTGAGCTGAGATAGTTTCCCACTTTAACCGTGAGGGGCCGGAATCCCTGAACGGTAAAAGATCGAGAACTTCGATAGGCTGAGCCTAGAGTCTGTTCTTGTTTGATTGGGGTTTTAGGCACCGGTCTATCGGGATTCTCGGACCTTTGCCGCGTCAGTCGGCTCCTCTCGCTTATGAGTGGGGTGTCGTTGTGGGAGCCGTTGGGAGTGGCGGCGGTCCCAGCCTTGTGGTACTTGCTTTGGGAGAGTCAGTGTTGTGAGATTGAGTTGTGTTGAGCATCGTGATACCGATCTGTTTGATCGTGGACTATAGCCTGCTGAGCCTGGCTTTTTGCCAGTTATGAGATACTTGAGTTACTTGAGTTCGTTGGGGTCGCTCCCCTCGAGCTACGCCCCGGGTGCGATGATGATACCGAGCCTGACGAGGCTGCGATGATGCGACTAGTTGATACACTAGAGTTCGCTTGAGATAGTCGGACAGGACGCCCTACGTAAATCCCGTCCTCATGTGGATGTGTGGTGGTGGGTAGGTGCGATCCTAGTCGACAGGCGCAGGCTTGACTGGACCTATGTGGCAGTCATAGAGATTGGGTGTTATGTGAGAGAGTATGCATATCATGTGTCATAGATCGGTTATACCTTTGAGCATAGTACTTATGACATAGTGTCAGTATTGAGTGGATGCATACCATCATCTGTGTTCTTTCTCGTTGAGCATAGTAGATAGAGGCATGATAGCTGTAGATATTTTCCAGCTTATCCTTTCATTATTTCAGTTTCATTCTGTTATCTTATGCCTCTAGTAGACTTAGTGGGCAGACCGTGGTTCTTGGAGACGGTACCCACTGAGAGCTACTGTAGGATGTAGTTCTCACACCCTCTGTCGGTGACAGGTTGCTGAGGCTTTCTTCCGTTCCTGCCCGAGCTGGCTTGACGGACCGAGGACAGGGAGTCGCGTGATAGTTCCCTACCAGCATTATTACTTTAGAGTGAGGTAGTTGTACCATCCCGGACTGTGGGAGTTGATCATGTATTGATTTTCTAGTCTTAGCTATCTCCCCTGTGGTTTTGGTAGATATTGTATAGGTTGTTGGCTATTTGTATCATCTTGTATTCGAGAGATAGACTTGTATTTATGTTCAGCTTTTAGTAGTGTGATTTTATATTACAGCTTTTATTACCCGCTCTGATATCTGTATAGCTGTAGTTCTATCTTTTGCAGGTTAGACGCTTCGTCTGTACGGCAGTTTCCGTACAGATGGCGGATCTGTTAGCGAGCCCGGGTCGCAGTTTCGACCCCGGGGCGTGACAGAACTGCCGCAGGACTCGGTCCGGCACGTGCATCTCGACAATGCGAAAGCAAATAACGATTGTTCTTACACGCCAGACTGCTAAGCGCTGCACACAGAAATCTAGTAATGTAGCTATAATCTCATCTGTGTATGGCATCCATATAACCTGTTAATGGACAAAATGATCAGTTAATATAAAAGTGATGAAGAAAAATATACTTAAAGTATTCAATAAAACATCTACATTCCTGCGCCTCTCGCTGCTGATCTAGCTCGTCTCTATAAAACTCAATGTCACTCGTCCTGACATTGGTTCCAAAACGTAGTCCTCCAGCGTTTCCCCATCTAGATTATAAAAAACATATATTAGTTGCAATTACATTTGAAATACAAGAATCTACTATATCAAATAAATATCTTACCGACAACCCAGAGGTCGATCGACTATATCGGGCAGCGCTATGACGCCTGTAGGTCGGCCGATATGAATATGGTCCCAAGCCCAGATCTAAAAGTAACGCCAACGGGTTAATATAATAAATAAAATATACAATACCAATATATAAAGATAATAAGAAATCAAAAAATTAAATTTTATACCTGCAAAAGGGTCCCAAAACAACAACATTCGGCCTTCTCGTTCAGCGCGGCATCTCCTAGCGCTCGATAGAGATAGGCTAGCGTCGCAGCACCCCACGCATACGCGCCGCAGATATTAAAGTCAGCTAAAAGTGGTAGCCACTTTAGATGAACTCTATATCCGCTAAGGTTTGCAAACAAACTACCCCCGATCTGATATAGCATGTATGCACGGGTCGTAGCTGCGACTGCTCCGGCAAAGGCATCTAGAGGTAAATAATGAAAATGCTGATATAACCAATCTAGATATACATGTGATCTCTGGATGTCACTAGGTACCATCCCCAATAAATCTGCACAAAGACTTGGCCAATCATGAAGCGTAGATCCAAACACCGGCGCACCATGAATATGGAGACCCGAAATAACCGCCACATCCTGTAGTGTGACGGCTATCTCACCGTGGCGGAAGTGGAAGATCTGGGTCTCCGGTCTCCACCTCTCAGCAAGGGCGCCCAGCAGAGCCTGATCCAGCACTATCGTCTAAGTCGTGATACCCCGTAAAATTCAGACTGACGGAGTATATCTATTACAACTGGATGGTGAAGCTCCCACTGGTTGATTTTGCGCCTATGCTTTGCGAACAAGACAACACGATACACATGTGATGCAAAAAAAATATAGTTAGCTCTTACATCAATTCAGCTTATTTATATTATGAAAAAAAGAAAATGAAATTTTATAGCTCTTACCTCAGTCCTGATAAATGCGGACATATGGCGATGCTGCTCTACTAGGACAGACGGATTAACTGGCCCCGCGTCCTCGTGATCTGCCATCTGCAATAAGTAATCTACATATTGGTAACATGATAACTAAAAATAAATAAATATTAAGATAAGATAAATAAAATTGTGGAAGTCATACGCCGGCGTCCAATCTGCCAAAATTTATCTGACAAATTACCGTTCTTAAAGCGCTTATTCATATTTGCTTTCATATGTCGAAGACACCAATGATGCGAGTGACCCTGTGCTGGAGGATAGATATATAGTAGCCACTATTTTTCTCAATCCAGAAAATCGATCAGATATAAAACAAATGGCTCTATCATGGGTAACATACTGACGCATGTTTTGCAAAAATCATCGCCAACATTGCCATTAATTTAAAATTTAAAATTTAAAATTTAAAATTTAAAATTTAAAATTTAAAATTTAATTTAATTTGTACTTACCCCCAATCATAAGGTTGTAGTTGTAAATGAGACATCCTTGGTTCTAGACGGGAGGTCGTGCATTTTTCGCGTGAGGTCGTGGTTTGCGTGTGTGAGGTCGTAGGTGGCACATATGTGGTCGTTGGTGGCACACTACTAACCGAGCAAAGTACAACACTCTTAATAGGATCATACTTACTTTCTCCGCAGTATATACAATGATTAAGTCCATTTAAAGAATATTACAAATTACCTATTTATTATGTTATTTTTCTAACCTTGTCATTCTAACACCACCTTCGTTTGGAATATTTTGATCACCCATTACATTAGCGGAAGGACCCACATCAATATAATTATGGAGCATTCTCGTGTAATAACCTTGCGGTGCAAAATTATCCGACAGATGTAGCTCTTTCTTATACCGTCACAAAACTATAATGTTCACATAATCCAATCATTCTCTCCAATGATTCATCATCTACTACTTCGTGAGCTAAATATCCACTACCGATCGTGGGGCAACGAATAGTAAATTTTAAACGAAATTCTTCTATTGTACAATTTACTAAACGATACATTCTCTTCTCGAAACTAGTATATGTAGAATCAGAACGTATCGCGATTAACTTTTTCGATCGCCGATATATTTTGGACTATTCTCATCGATAACTAACTGTCCATCCCAATGAACACTTTGGGACATGCGACAATTAGCCATTTCAACTATAAAACAAAATTAACCACTTCAAAATACTAATTTTAACTTCACAGCCAGAGACCGACAGTGAAACCTCTTACTGTGAAATCTCGCACGGACAGTGCTAAAGGCGACAGTGAAACCTCACTGTGAGATCTATCTCACAATGAGATATCCTGTCACGCTCCGTGGGTTTTTCAGTTAAGCGAAAAACATGAATTATTAAAAACTTTCTTCTTTCCTTTCCAATGTCCCCCGACACGCGCCAGACCCGCCACACGTGTAAATTCCTCAACCCCGAACGCGGAGTCTCCTTTGCACGTGCACGGCGTTACATCCACATCATTCACTTTAACCACACTAGTCCGTACAAGTAAAAGAAAGTAAAAACAACATTTTGCATAAGAAGTTAAGAGGCCGACTAAGTTTTGAAAGGATAAATTCACAGGGTTTTGGAAACGGTGCCCACCCGACACCCGTTATTTTCAAAAGTTGTTTTCGCAAACATTTTCTTGTTTTGAAAATAGGTCGAATAGTTAATGAGCATGAAATTAAAAGGAACCACCACAGTAATTAAACATCCACACACAGCATAGTCAAATCCACTCATGCATAACTAATTACTACGAAGATAACACGTATAAAACCTAAAAATGTCACTCATGGAGACACTAAAAATATAGCACATCCTCGGTATCGTCCTCACAGCCGTCCCAAGCCCGCGCCCGACCAAACCTGTCACGGAGTGGGGGGTCAGTGACACATCCAGGGGACAAAATAAATAAGGATGAAAGCATGCTATAACGGAGAAACTGAAAGTAAAGCAAACCGAAACACCAGAGCGTCCACGCCTCCCCCAAGGATCCACAGTACCCTATGACAATCAAACATGTGCACCTGCCCCTGTAGCAATCAGATATGTGTACCTGCCCCTGTAACATTCAAATATGTGTACCTGCCTCTGTAATATTCAAATATGTGCACCTACCCCTCCTTGTTGCTTATAACCCCTCCACAGAAACTCGTGCGGCCCCTGAGTAACCGCGAGGGGTCCCCACTACGGCACCTTATGGGGTACACGGGCCAACGTGCCATTTTTTTGAAAAAATATATCAGTGCGGTGGCCAAATCGCCGGTGTGCGTGCAAGCAACAATGGGCTCACAAATTAAGGATCATGTGTGTTGTAAGACAATGCGACTCTCGGTCACCAAAAATAGTGGTAATAAAGATGCATGTGTAAAATGGGGGTTAGTTGGGATCACGATATATGTATTGTTATGCTCACGCGTAAACATAATATAAAATACTGAATTCTAGAAATGACAGAGAAAGTACCCACCTGGACAGCGTTTGGTCAGAACACCTGAAGTTGACTCACGGTCCCCTAACGACACCCCGACCTACGGAGTCCCCAGATAAAACAACAGTTATAACCAAAGATTATTTGCGAAGACTCGACGCTCGAACGACTCAAAAATAGATAAGTAAAGCCGAGACACGAACGTTTGCAGCGGAAAACAAAGGAGACGAGCGGCGGCGGCACGACAGGGCCGCAGCAGCAGCAGCGGTAGCGGCGCGGCGCGACGCAGTAGTAGCAGAGCCGTGCACGGATGCTGGTCCGCGCGGCGGCGGGGCAGCAACAGCAGCAAGGCCCCGCATGGCGGCGCGGCACGGCGCGGCGGGAGAGCCCCGCGCGGGCACCAGTCCCGCACGGGCGCGGCGCGGCGGCAGAGCCCCGCAAGGGCACCAACCCTGCGCGGGACCGGCGCGGCGAAAGAGCCCTGCGCTGGCACCAGCCCCATGTGGGCACGGCGCGGCAGCAGAGCCCCCACGCGGGCGCCAGCCCGCGCTGGTGGCGGGGCGGCGGCGGAACGCACCGCGCGGGCACGTGCCCACGCGGGCGGCGGTGCGGCGGCAGAACGCCCCCCGCAGGCGCAGGCCCGCGCGGGCGGCGGCGCGGCGGCGGATCGCCCCGCGCGGGCAGCGGCACGGCGGCAGAACGCCCCGCGCGGGCGGCGGCACGGCGGCAGAACGCCCCGCGCCGGCGCAGGCCCGCGCGGGCGGCGGCGCGGCAGCGGATCGCCCCGCGCGGGCGCGTGCCCGCGCGGGCGGTGGCGCTGCGGCAGAACGTCCCACGCGGGCCTAAGCCCGCGCGGGGGGCGGCGCGACAGCGGATCGCCCCGCGCGGGCCCAAGCCCGCGCGGGCGGCGGCGCGGCAACGGATCGCCCCGCGCGGGCGCGTGCCCGCGCGTGCGGCGGTGCGGCGGCAGAACGCCCCGCGCGGGCCCAAGCCCGTGTAGGCGGCGGCGCGGCAGCGGATCGCCCCACGCGGGCCCATGCCCGCTCGGGCGGCGGTGCGGTAGCGGATGGCCCCACGCGGGCGGTGGTGCAGCGGCAGAACACCCCGCGCGGGCGGCGGCGTGGCAGCGGATCGCCCCCCGCGGGCGCGTGCCCGCGCGGGTGGCGGCAGAACTCCCCGCGCGGGCACGGCGGCTGTGCGCGGCGGTCGCTGCGACGGCGGCGGCGGTTGCGACGACGGTGGCAACAGCCACAGCGACGGCGGCGGCGGCGGCCGCCGCGACGGCAACAGTGACAGCGATGGCAGCGGCGGCCGCGACGGCGACTAGGGCATCCAAACCGTAACCCCCCCCCCCCCCCCCCCCCCCACCTCACCCCAAAAAATGACCCAAAAGTAACGAAGGGGACAAAAAGGGAGGGATCGGTGATTGCTTACCTTGCACTCACGAGGAAGAAGGAGGATCCCTTCTCTTCCGTCTCTCGCACGTTGATCCGCCAAGATGATCGGGCCGCCCTCCTCCTTTTCCCCTCTTTCGATCCCTCACACAAGGCGGCTAGGATTTTCCTAAGGCGTAGGCGGCTAGGTTAGGCGTAAGTCCTTTTCTTAGGGCAAAACCGTCGGTATTTATATACACATAAAAGAAAACCCCAAACCCTAAAATAAAAGAAAACCCCAAACCCTAAATCTCGTGCGCTCAAAAGGGATTAAAAAAAAAATGGGTTAAGCGATCAACTCGTTTTACACTCCACGAATAAAATTGCTAATCCGATCCAACATGAGTCTACCTCATTTCCTCGAAAAGCGTGCAAATCAAGCGGCACGGATTCCGATGCATGCTACAGTTACCGTGAACTTAAAAAATCAATTCCGGGGGATCCGGGAGTCGGATTTCAGATCCGACCGCACCACTGTCATCGTTTCTTGAGCCCTATCACCGAAAAAAAATAAAAGCGGATGCCCTCACACTATCCATCGGAGACCCTAAGAAAAATGCCCCCTCCGGCTAATCCTATCCGGCAAGGGTCAGGGACGAAGTCCAAGAAGTTAGGATACTACATATCCCTCACTCACAGTGAGGGATCTCTCACTTTGAGAGTTCTCTCACAGTAGCTCTCATAGTGAGGGATCTCTCAAAACTCTCACAGTGAGAGATCCCTCACTGTGAGAGACTCACAGTGAGGCACTCATTGTGATAGTGAGGCCCTCACTATAAGAGAGAAAGGGAAAGAACTCTCACAGTGAGACTCACTGTGAGAGCTCCGCCTCACAGAGAGAGAGAGAGTGAGAGAGAGAGAGAGAGAAAGGGAGGGAGGGAGGAGGGAGAGAGGCTCACCAGAGATCTAGAGAGGAGAGAGACGGCGACGGCAACCGCGGGCTTCGGTTACGACGATAATGGGCTTCGTCGACAGTGACGACAATAATGGGCTTCGGCGATGGCGACGACGACAATGTCCTTCGGCACTGTGCTGCGGGAGAGGGAGAGAGGTGGAGAGGGGAAGTCGGATTGGAAGCGACAATGTGCTTCGGCATTGTGCTGCGGGAGAGGGAGAGTGGTGGAGAGGGGAAGTCGGATTGGCAGAAGGGAAAGTGAGGGCATTGTAGCCCGCGTGGAGGTTGTAGTCAAAACGAAGGCGCTAAGTCACTCAGCGCCTTTAGTCTGAGCTGCTCAGCGCCTTTAGTGTAAGGCGCTGAGTCGCTCGGCATCTTTAGTGTAAAACACTAAAGGCGCTGAGTTGCTCGGCGCCTTTAGCGTTAAACACTAAAGGCGCTGAGTTGCTCGGCGCCCTTAGCGTTAAACACTACAGGCGCTGAGTTGCTCGGCGCCTGTAGTGTTTTACACTAAAGGCGCTAAGTGACTCAGCGCCTTTAGTGCAACATTACAAGCGCACCCTGAGGATTTGGTCAATTTTTAGAAAATTTGGTCAAATCGCCGGCCGCACTGAAGGCGCCGAGCGACTCAGCGCCTTCACAGAATTTTTGTGAAGGCGCTGAGTCACTCGACGTCTTCAAGATGAACACCCAATGTGGCGCCCGCGTGGCGAAAGCAGGATTATTTTTACAAAAAAAAAAAAAATTAAAGAGTCATTTCGCAAATTTTCTAAATTAGAAGGGTTATTTCAAAAAAAAAGTCCACCACATGATGTGGCAGATATAAAATACTTTACTAATAAATGTTAATTAGTATTTTCATATTTTTATATACTTTTATTATTAGCACGATTGTCAATTTAAAAATAATTTAATAATTAAATAAATTTTTATAAGAACTTGTTAGTTATCTAATTATTTATAAGGCAGATGTGAAAAAAATTAAAGAAAAAATTATTAAAATAACTGTAATAAATTAATAAAAAAATAAAAAATTGGAATAGTAGAGAAGATATTGTTCCTTGTCCGGGATATATAAATACATATCATAGACAGTATTTGTAAGTCCTATTAAAAAAATTTATAATCTACACTCTTTTATATATAAATTTTTATATGATATGGATCACATCTATTCTATTAGATTTAATTTATAATACTAATTTTTTAAAAATATATTCAGTATATGTGATACACTAAGGTAATGTTTGGTTCGGGGATTATGAGTTTGGGGATAAATTTTTTTATTCCTGGAATAGCTTGCTATTCCGGGATAATCAGGGATAAAAGAAAATTAGTATTTGGTTTGTAAAGTTGTTATTTTTAGGAATAATTGAAATTGTGTTTGCTTCATTTCTTAGAATAAACGAGAATAGTAAAAAAATAAAAATAATTATAATTTTAAAATAATAATATTTTATCTAATTAATTAATATAAAATATTAATTAAATAATAATTAATATTTGTAAAATTAAAATTTATATTTTAGTAAATAATACTGTTTAATTTTTTAAAAATCAAAGTTAAAAAATTTAAAATTTGTATAAATTTTAAAGTTTAAAAATTTGTATAAATTTTTAGATTTATTAAATTTATAAATTTATTAAAAATTAAAGTTACAAATTTTAAAAGTTATAAAATTTAAAATTTTCTAAATTTAAAATTTAAAATTTTAATTATCTCAAAAAATGTGTAAAAGATTATGCAAAAATTTAAATTTTTTAATTTTTATAAATTAAAAAATTTCTATAAAAAAATTAAAAATTTATATGTACAAAATTTGTATAAATTTTAAAATTTTAAAATTTTAAAATTTTAAATTTTTAAAAAATTAAAGTTAAAAATTTTAAAATTTATAAAATAAAAAAATTTAAATTTAAAATTTTATAAATTTTATAAACTTTAATTTAAATTTTAAAAAATTAAAAAAAAGAGATGGAAATAAGGTTGTTCTCGGATGGGAACAATCTTATTCCCACCAATGAGGAGAATTGTTATCCCCTCCTTAACGGGCTATTCCAGAATAGCCCGTTAAGGAAGGGATAACAAATCCTCCTCTTTTTTTTTTTTTTTTTTTTTTTTTTTTTTGTTTGGGGAATAGATGGGGGATAAAAGAGTTATCCTCCCTTTATCTCCCAACCAAACATAGCCTAAGACACTATTTAGTTGGGGAATAAAGATGAAATACCCTCTTTTATCCTTTAATTCTTGGCAAAAAATAGAAAAAAAAAAAAAATTCTAAAAAAAAGGTTTAAATATTTCCTGCTTAACAGGTTATCCCAGGATAACCCGTTAAGCTCTATTCTACCTCCCCGGGGAATAAGGTTTATACCTAGGGGCAATGAATGATTTTTTTTTTTTTTTTTTTTTTTTTTTTTTTTTTTTTTTTTTTACTTTAGCTTATCTTGCCATCTGAGACTATATTTACTAAAATATACTATTTACTAATTATGTTTACTAATTTTGTTTACTAAAATATACTATAAAATATAAAAATTTATTTTATATTTTGTTTACTAATTATGTTTACTAATATTATTTAGTAATTATTATTTACTAAAATATACAATAAATATAAAAAATTATTTTGTTTAAGTAAGATATAATTTATTATTTACAATTAAATTATCATTTTAATTAATTTATAATAATTGAAATTAATATATATATATATATATATATATATATATATATATAAAGGTAAGGACAAAGTTGACATTTTGATAAAAAATCTATATCTTTTTTTACTATTCTCTACTATCCCATAATTTTAACCAAACATAATTTTTTTATTTCAGAGAATACCAACTTTTAAACCAAACAAAATTTAACTTTTATACTTAATTATTCCGGCAAACTATCCTTAAGGTTGCGATTGGTTTAGATATAAATTAAAATTGTTTATTTCAAAAAAAGATATAAGCTTAGAAACAAGACTAATTTTACATTTGGATGAAAATTTAGTTATTTCTGGAAATAAAAAAATAGATAATTAAATTAAAATAGTAAGAATAAAAATAATTTTAATTTTAAAATAATAATATTTTATCTAATTAATTAATATAAAATATTAATTAAATAATAATTTAACTTATTTAATTAACTATTGCTGGATAATTCTAAATATTAATTGATAAAATAATTAACAATAATGAATATTGTTAATAAATAATTTAGTTAATTATAAATAATTTAATAAATTAATAAATTAATTAGTTAGTTATCTAATAGTTAGATAATTAGTTAATAAAATAATTAGATTAGCCAAAATATTAGATTAATTAAATAGTTATAGAATAATTAAAATTATATTTATTTTAATTAAACTTATTCTCAAGTGGAACAAGCTTATTCTAAGAAAAATATTGAAACAATAGTTCTAATTTTATACCAGTTTTTACAAACGAAAACTATTATTCTCATCCATTACAAATGCGTTTGGGAAACAAGACTGAAACACGATTTTTCCCGAGCTTTGTTTTCGAAACAAACGGTTCCTAATGCCGGGTGCAAACAATAATTTTTCAAAGTTGAGAAAAAGAAGATGAAAATATTCATATACGCGTGGCTGATCTGTGTACGTCCTGAAAAATGCTTTATATTTTTTAAAACTCTGATTCAAAAAATAAATAAAATAAATAAATAAATAATTGGTCCGCTCTTTTGAATTTCGAGGCGTGACACTGCGTTAACACAAGATTTTACAAAAAAATTTTTGAGATTATATTGTGATTATGTGAAGCACAGATTTCAGAGCAACCTTGTGTAGAAACACATAAAAATCGGACAGTTGCACGACTCAAAGGACCAAAAGTTCAAATCTAATATCCACTGTCAAATAATTTTGATAATTAGTAAAAGTTGAAATTCGAACTATTTTTTTAATTTGATTTGAATAATAATTTTTGTGTCACGTGAAATTATCGATCTTGATATATATATACTAATATTATAAATATTATGATATTAAAAAATACATTATTGGATCATAGTTTATAAAATATTTTTTTTTTTTTTTGCTGCATTAAATGGGTATGAACATGCTTCTATTTCCTTACAAATACAACCCCAAAAGAGAGGAAAAAATCAAATCACAAAATAGGAGTGAAATAAAATTTATTAATCAAAAAAAAAAATTCCACCTGACTCTTTTTCTATATAAAGTAGTTTCAATCCCGACCCTCTTTCTAAATTTCTCTCATCCTTCTCTCGTCTTTTATAGACCAATTGAGAAGACTTCTCTCTCATCTTGTGCATCTATGCACAACATACACCAATGACCTAAGGTCACAAAAACCGCACACAGCCTCTTACACCCATACACTACTGCAGTCAAAATCATAACTATCTTGACTATATTTATAGCTTACATAAAAATAATTATCAAAATCCTATTCAAATTAGAATTCTACTATAATTAATATTTCAATCTTAATTAATTTATTTTTAACAGATTTAAATATTAATCTTAATGCAATCATTAAGTACAAATTGTAATAATCTGGAATATTTTATTTTTAGTAAATAAATTAAAAGTGATTTTAGCCTGAGTTTGGGTTCAAAAGGCCTATAATGACCTGCTTGGTCAATCGCCGGTGTGCAAGTTGCACAATTTACGAGATAAAAAGGCTATTTTTTGATCCGGATATGATCTTGAAAATCCGAGATGACCGTTGTGATCGTCTCGTCGAACTAAGCGAGATTCATATTCAGCACATTTCGATCTGACGGTCGAATCTTCCAGAAATCGATGAAGAAGCAGGTAAAAAAAATTCGCAACCAATGTGGCAGTGGCCTGCGCACAGTACCACTTAAGTGAGTTACTGTAGATGAACAGTAACCCCAATTTCGGGATTTCATCGAGTGCAATGCTGACTAATTTACTGTTCGGATTCCCAAAATAGTGATTCAGGTAGTCGTTTCAATTGGTTTCGTCGATCTGAACGCAATGGCGCTGATGAAATTTCCGTTTGACGACCCTGGAGTCTCAAAAAATACAATTAACTGTATTTTTGTACAGTAATTATAGACCGAGATTTTATCTGGGCATCACGTCGAAAAACAAAAAGTGCTATTTTATAGATTTCGACGTGCCGGACGTCATGGCGAAATCCGTTTTTCGTTTCGACGAGCGAAACTCCTCGAAATGCGTAAAATACGGCGAAAAATACTGTATTTTGCAGAAAAACCCGCAACTTTTTGCTCCAAAAAGCGTGTGGCTTACAGGTGAAGGACTAAACTGTAAGAGGGTTAATTTTTGTTAAGGACTCATGTCCAAATAGTGGAAGAAGAAGGGGTTTTTAGCAAAATGTGTTTTTAAACACGTTATCACGTGTGTAGTGGAAAACCCGAGCTTCAGCCGCTTCCTCTTTGTAACCGGCGCTCCACCCACCTTCTCCACCTTGCAACGGACGCGCCTCCTCGGTTGCCGAACGCCTGCCCACTCACGTCGCCGGTAAGGACCCGAGAAGCCTATAAATAGGTGGCATTCTCTCGGGGTTTGGAGCAGGAGTCACCTTAGGTTGTAGGGATTGGTCCAAACCTCTTCTGAGAGTTCCACTGGGCGGCCGCAATTGAGCTTTGGTGAAGCCGACGCCAGCCGTCGCCGTGCGCCGCCGCCACCACCTTCCTTCTTCTTCTTTACTCTGGCGAGGATAAAGGTTGGGAGCTTTAAAGATTCTTGCGGCCTTGGACCCTTGCATGTGGTTTCTGGCATCGAGGGGATCCTTCCTGTGAAGCCTGAGCCGCCGCCGTCAACCCCATTGCCGGCGGGAGCAACTTCTTGCCGGAAGTTGATATTTCGACCGATCTTGGGCGCCCTGTCAATCCAACCGTTGAACTCAAGATCAGAGACGTTGAAATTTTTTCCCTCGTCGACTGCAACCTACTCCCGAAGTTTGAAGATCATCGGGCAAATATCCAGGTAGATCGAGCTTGCCCTAGTTTCGGGTGAAAGTGAACCTTGGCCGAGCTTTGCCGTCCGGCGCCGCCGTGCATCCCCGTCGCCGGACACCACCGCTGTAAGCTTCCTGGCACCAAGGGGAGTACTTTGGTCCAGGTTGGGCCGGCCCAAACACCGCCGGCCGGAATCCGCCATTAGAGGGCGAGTTCTCAGCCAAGCTCCGCCGCCGCGCGCTGTCGACGTTCCCACCTCCGGTAAGTTCGTTGAATGTGCTCATTTTAGTCCTAGGAAGCTTCCCGTGTAGTTGCATGGGACTTCTAACGTACGGTTTTGTGGTTATGTAGTTGCACCACTCTTTTCATCCGGGCCCGAGCTCCGGCCGCCGCCGCCCTCTTTGGTTGCCGGAAAACCGCTCAGGTAAACCCTAATCACTATTTTAAGTATTCCTATCAAGTTGGTTTGGTCAGTGACCCTCGGCTAAATAAGTTGGTCCAACCTTATTTATAAGTGGGTTTTTGGTTATTATTTCTCGGCCGCCGCCGTTGCCGGCCACCGCCGCCGGACCTGACTTGGTCCAAACCTCGTCTGTGAACCCCCTGGTGTTGATGCTCGCCTCTGTTCACCTTGGGATGTAGGATTAGTCCAAGTTGGTGCAACCCGAGCTTTGGTCAATTAAAAGTGTTGCTCCGGCAACTTCTCCGGCCACCCTCCGGCAAGCCACAGGTGAGCATCACTATCCTCTGTCATCACTAAGTGCCATGCTCACAGTAGATCGCAATTTAATCAAGTGTATAATTTAGTTTAGCAAAGTGTTATTTGGGCCCTAAGTAATTATGGGCCAACTTTGTTGTTGGGCCCTGTGGTGGCCCAAGCCCATGAGCACGAGCTTCGTCTCGTCGAACCGGACGCACTGAAACTTACGGCGCTGTTTTTGGTTTCCCGGATTTAGAGAACGGGTCGAAACAGTGTTTAAATAATATTGTTTATGCAAATTAGAATGTATTAGGGACTAAGTTGTAATTATGACACACTGGCTGTCTCTAGACAATAAGTACACACCGTCTAGTCAATTTGTTAGAAGTCTGTAAGTTTTCGTTGAGTGGGAATTGGATTTCGTTCCGTAAATTGACGAAATTGTCGATTTTACGGTTTCCGGCTAAGTTGACCCGTGTTAATGCTGTATTACCTTAGTGTTGTCGGAATGGGTTTGAGTGAGTCTGTTATTGATTCCAGTTGTATGTTTGGGTCCCAGCAGTTCAGCACCAGCCTCCCAGTAGACTAGCAGGAGTTCGGGATCGGCCTACAATCAGGTGGGTTATCTTCGGTCCGGACTTTATCTTTTCGGCCCTCTGGTTGCTTTAGTCCAGTCGGACACCTGTTTTTGATTTAGCCTTGATTATGCTACATGTCTTTTATCATTAGTTGATAGACATCTACCTGGACATTTTCTATTTACCTGTCATTTTTATTCCAGTATTCAGCACAATTGATATTCATGGTCTCATCATGCCTATTGTTGCTTAATATCTATTAGTTAGTAGATTGCATTATATCCAGAGATATTTATTTTTGTGTCCAGTTATGCATGATAGACCTGATTTGATATACAGACAGATTATTGCTTCCCTGTGGGGATTTCCGGCATGTTGCCGATTACCCGGTCTGTGGACCATGAACTTGAGCATTCGCATTGTGATCGTTGTGCACCTGCTGTTCACTCGCGTACGCTGTGGAATTGATCACCCACATTGCGTTCTTTACCGGTAAAGGGTCTGGTTGACCCGTGAGCTATCCCCTCTCTGCTGTATCACTGGGTACGGGGAGCCCCTCGGCTGTACTGATATGAGGAAACTCTCGGCTGTACCGTTTGGTACGAGGATCCTCTTGGCTATATCAATGGTACGGGGTTGCTGTTCAGCTCGGCTAGGTGGAATCCAGTATGGTTGTGGTTGGTTCTGCTTTGATATCTTTGCCTGAGGTCCTCGTGACCAATAGTGGCATTAGCCTGAGGTCCTCGTGACCAATAGTGGCATGTGATTGGGTATTTGAGTTTCTACCATTGATGCATAGCTATTATCATTTATAGGTAATTATTTGTTTTGTACCCTTTATTGTTCAGTTCCTGTTTGATTTCAGTCATTTATCAGCACCTATTTGACTTCTGTATTATATCAGCATGCTTATTCATTATTCAGCTATATCCATTGATTTATTACTATCCGCATATTTTAGTACCCAATAGGTACGATTAGCTATTTCTCGGCTCGTCGTGCCCACTGGGATACACTGTCGATGTATCTCATACCCCCTGGGTAACCATTTTTCAGGTCCGTCGGGTGGGGTTGACGAGGGACGTACGTACGAGTGAGGCTATCACGATAGAGCTGTCCCCACTGATGTTTTGGATTTTGGTCTATGACATTCTATTCATCATGATCAGTTTCATTTTACGTGTTTTGAGGACTGTATGACTTGTATATATATGTCTAGAACTGATTAGGTTTTATTATGTTAAGTTTTGTATTTGATCTCTGATTGTATTATACTTGCCTAGCCGTGCATGTATAGGGAAGACTCTGTCTATTTGAATAGAGGATTTCCTATATGTGTGGCGGTCTGTTGCGCCCGGTTTTTGTGAACTCTGATTTAAAAAAAAAAAAAAAAATTTACTGGATTTTGAAACTCGGGGCGTGACACAAATCTAACCAAATCTTAAAATAAACTTTAGCGGAAAATGTAAAGCAACTTGGCTTCGAATTCGAGATTTCGGATATCAACCACCAAAAATAACCATTTGTCACTACTACATCAATATTTTTTTGAGAGAAAGGTACATGACATGCTACCCATTTTATTTATTTTGAAATAAACTTAGTTGAAAATATAAAACAACTAGACTACGAACTCGGAACCTCGAGTATCATCAAGCCTTTTGCCACTTACACTAGGGACGGTCGATCACTACTACATCAATATTAAGTTAGCTTTTCAAACAATTTGAAATAAAGTAATAAATGGTGCTTCCTCGAACAGTTGTTTACTACAAAAAAAAGTAATATTTAAGAATAATTTTTTTATATTTAATGATACTTAAAATCGTCTCAATATAGTTTAGCGATGCATTTAAAAGTGTTGATTAAAACGTCGGTAAATGAAGAGTCGCCACGTATATACCGACGCTTATACAAAGCGTCGGTAAAATATCTTCTGACGCTTTAAAGCGTTAAGATTTTTTAAAATTTTGACGCTTTAAAACATAAAAAAAATTAAAAATAATAATAAAAATTATTATTAATAAATTAATTTAGTATAATAAAATATTTATATGATGATATTTTTTTAAAACATCAATATTTATTATATTATAGAAACATTTAGGACGCTTTTTCAAGCAGTGTAAAAAGCGTCCTTCTATTGAAATGTTTTTGTATTGGTTCAGCAGCTCTCCATAGCCAAAGCAAAATCCATACAAAATAATTAATATTCTTGTAACAAAATTTTAAACTCTTAACTATAACAAAATTAGGCTATAGCGATATTTTTAAGTGTTTCTAAAATCTAAAAAAAGTGTCGCTGTCAAAAATATCAACACTTATTGTAAGTGTTGCTATATGTGCCGTCGCTAGAGTGTATAACGATACATTTTTGTAATGTGTCCCTATAACCTATTTTTGAATATAGATGAAATATAGATAAGACACTTATACAAAAGTGTCACAAATATGTGTCTCTATAACCTAATTTTGTTGTAGTATCTCATCTTTATTTTCTGGAACCATATTACAGTAATTAAGATGAATCAACAATTCAAAAACCGGATGGATCAATGAAAACATTACCCCAAAAACCAAAAAAGAAAGAAAAAAATCATACCCAGAAAATCCAAACACCACCTTCATCAAAACACAGTAACATAACATATATTTTGACTGTAATACTTAACCACTCATCATGCACCATAATCACTACTCAAAGACACCACCAATAGAAGCCACAGAAACAGCAAATACCAAAATGTGATCATTCCAACTGGCGCCGACGGCGAAAGAGCCGCTCGTCGATCTGCGGGAGTGCTCGAGGACGGCCCTTCAGTCGCAGATGCCGAATTCTTCTTCTTCTTCTTCTGCTCCGAAGGCGAAGGGGCGGGCGCGACGGATGGCCTGATACACCCAAAGGCAGCAGGGACCTGATCAACTTGGTACACAGCAAGTTGGCCATCAGTTATAAACAGTATTATCCACTGTAGTGTTCACTAGCCCTGTAGATATATTCACTTTGGTTCCCCACTGCAGTACATTTAGTGGGTATTGGCCATTATCAGCATTCCCTGCTTGAGTTCTTAGTGGGTTGCTCACAGTTTGGAACTGCGAGGTTGAGACACAAGTTGGGGAGAATGTGGAATTGGATGAGGGAGACCTTCTGGCTGTTCTGTGAGGGAGTTTAGGGTTCCGGAGGGGAGGGAGGAGAAGGCATTGTCGGTCGGGGCGAAGATCGTCAGGCCGGTTCTGCGTGTTGTGAGCTCGTTGTTGATCTGGTCAGCGACCTGTGTCGACTTGAGCAGGCGGATGAAGGTCTGGTACTGCCCGGCCTTCTCGAGGATCTTGGTGATGTTGGTCGGCCCAGGGGGGCGAGGGCGCGGTCGCCGTCTGGGCTAGGGTTAGGGTTTTGGTGGTGTGGTGCAATAATATTGGAAGAGGAAGAGGAGAGAGAGGGTGTAAGTGAGGAAGTTTCTCATGGCTTAATTTGGTAGAGTTGTGGAGGTTAGAGAGAGAGAGAGGAGAGAGAGAGAGAGAGAGAGAGAGAGGGGGGGGGGGGGGGGTTGTTATGGTGGTGAGGAGGATAGAGGAGAGATAGGAGAGAGAGAGAGAGAGAAGAGGTTGTGGGTGGTGGGGGAGTGTCTGGCACCAAACTTCAACATGATGGTCCAACTTGTTTGCTTGCTTAATATGTGAGCAAAAACAGTGAGATTGTGATGTTAACAGCCATGGCAATGTTTCTCTCTCTCTCTAAATAGCATCAGTGCAATGATGGAGAGAGCTTTTTGAGGTGGAGGAAATGATTGCATTTATCGTTGTCCGGCAATTTTGAGCTTAATTCTAGACTTGTTCTTCATACATAGTTTTATATTAATTTAGGGAATTTTAAAAATCGGCCTCTGAAAAACTCAAATTTGCAAACTAACCCTAATAAAAAAAATTTGTAAAACTAATCCTACTTTTGCCACCTCGGCGCCACGTTGGGCAGCCAGCGGTGAGGCGCTGAAGCGGTCAGCGCCTTCACAATATTCCTATGAAGGCGCTGAACCCCTCAGCGCCTTTACAGTGTAAATCACTAAATGCGCTGAGCCACTCAGCGCCTTTACAGCGTAGCCATTTTTTGATATACCACGTCGAGGACTTAAAGGCGCTGAGTCACTCAGCGCCTTTACAGCGTAGCCATTTTTGATATACCGCGCTCGAGGACTTAGCCATTTTTTTCCGAAAAATGACTAAGTCCTCGACGCGGTTATAGTATATGCTGAAGGCGCTGAATGAAACAGCGCCTTCAGCGTACACCATGAAGGCGCTGATGAGTTCAGCGCCTTCACAAGATATCCTGTGAACGCTGCTGAACCCTTCAGCGCCTTCAGCGCCTCAACGCATTGTATGAAGGCGCTGAGGGTTCAGCGCCATCATAGGATTATTGTGAAGGCGCTGACCGCTTCAGCGTCTTCACGCTGTCTGCCCTACGTGGCGCCGAGGTGCAAAAGTAGGGTTAGTTTTTAGAAAAAAAAAAATTTAGTAGGATTAGTTTGCAAATTTGAGTTTTTCAGAGGGTTATTTTTTAAAAAATTCCCTTAATTTATGCTTTTCCTGGTTGTTCCTTTGCATTATGGGTTATTTTAATTGATGTTTGTTTGTAGGTGTTGGAGTGTAAACTCATGGCTTTGTGGGGCATGCGGCCGGCGCGCGCGTGTGTATATATATAATATATATATATATATATATATAATATAATTAGACTAGAATACTATCGATAGCACCAAGCTATTGGTGCTATCAAATTATTAGTCGTTGGATGAAAAAATATGCGGTTGGGATTATAGTGGGCCCCTAGGTTTACTAGGTGGTTGGTTGAATAGTAAAAATCTTAGGGGACCACTATATATAAATCCCAACCGCATATCTTTTCATCCAACGGCTGAAAACTTGATAGCACCAATTGTTGGTGGTGCTATCGAATAGTATTCTAGCCGGACTATATATATATATATATATATATATATAGGGGCAATCCTACGTACCCCTAAAATTTCTCTGTTTTCAGATTTACCCCTCTTAGAAGGCTAATTTAAAACTACCCTTCTTACGTTCAACTTCTTTCCAAAATACCCCTGAAGTTAAACTCTGTTAGTGTACCGTTTGAAACTGCCGTTATCTGTGTGTAATTTACTATTTTGCCCTTTCAATATCCCTAAACCCTAAACCCTAAAACCCTAAAAACCCCTAAACCTAAAACCCTAAACCTAAATCCAAACCCTAAACATTAACCCTAAAACCTACAAAATCCTAAACTAAACTCTAAAACCCTAAACCCTAACCCTAAACCCTAAAAACCCTAAAATCCTAAACCCTAACCCCTAAAACCCTAAACCCTAAACCCTAGAACCCTAAAAAATCCTAAACCCTAAAGCCTTAAAACCCTAAACCCTAACCCTAAAACCCTAAAAAATCCTAACCCTAACACTAACCGCGCAAACCAAAAATAGGTATACCCTGTGATTGTATTTCCCTGCCGATTCATTAAGTTGAACTCTAGTTTAACACCTAGTTACAACTTTAACCAAGGAAAAACGGTAGGGGGATTTTTAATACGGTGGAACGTATGAAGGGTATATTGGAAAGAAAAAAAGAAGAGGGGTAAATCAGATATTTCTTCATATTTCAGGGGTACACAGGCAATATCCCATATATATATATATATATATATATATATATATATATATATATGGGTTAATGTTATATAACCACTATAAAACATCGAATAGCAGATATATCATTACAAAATTCAATTTTTTTATATTTATCGCTTCAATTTAGTCTAAAGTCGTTCATTATATCTTAAGTTGTGCATATATGAACAACTTTAGACTTTTGAATGGATAAAATATGAAACTTGAACTTTGCAGGAATAGTATGTTATTCAATATATTATAGAGAGTTGTATGAAATAAAACTATATATAATAGTCTATTATATTATTAATAGCACAAGTTATTGGCGTATTAGTTTTTTGACTCTTGAATGAAAATAATATAATCTAAAAAATAAAAATGGTCAAAGAGGATAGATCAAATGACAAAAACTTGACAATACTAAATGCTTTGTGCTATCGATAGCATCATAGTCCGACTCATATATAATATATCTATATATATAATATATATATATATATATATATATATATATATATATATAGGGTCCGCTACTATACTCTTAGTAAGTAAATCCTTTTGTACGCATAAATTTTCATCCATTGGTGAAAATGCGTGGTTAGGATTATCTAGTACCTCTAGAATTTATACTATTTTTTCAACAACTTAGTAACCCTAGGGGAACACTACATCCTAAACGCACATCTTTCATCCAAGGATAAAAAGTTATGAGTATAAAGAAATTTATACTTATAAGAGTATAGTAGCCCTACGCTATATATATATATATATATATATATATTATATATATAATATATATATATATATATATTATATTATATATATATATTATATATATATATATATATATATATATAGGCTAAATTACAGAAAACCCCCCTCTAATATCCCGCTTCCACTTTAACCCCCCTGTCATTTAAAAGTCGACAATCTGCCCCCTCGAATTACCGAATTGTGCAATAATCCCCCTGCCGTCAGTTGACCGTCAGTTGACCGTC